>JAGVVM010000288.1:0-22200 GCA_019149425.1 Psidium friedrichsthalianum | reverse complement strand
TCCTCTTTAGGCCGGCATACATTCACACCCAGGGGACTTTAGCTCCTCCAACCCCCAAGGACGGACCCTTCCAAAGGAATTGCCGAAGAATATCTCAATAGAAGAGAGTACCATCTTCGGAAGCGTGAATACACTTGCCAAAACACATGTATAGCATGTAGCACTGATTTAATTAACTGGAGCCGACCAGCAAAGGAAAGGAATCTATGGCACCAAGATTGTGCCCGCTCTGTGATTGCATTGATCAATGCATTGCAATCCTCTTTAGTCAATCTTGCAGCAATAACCGGCACCCCCAGGTACCGAAAGGGTAAAGATCCTTCTACAAACCCAGGCCTGCTAGAATATCATCCTTGGAGCCGAGACCCCCGGAAAAGAAGACTTCACTTTTGGACAGATTGGGTTTCAAACCAGACCATCCAGCAATGTATCAATCCCCGTCTTTAGAAGGTCAACAGATTGGGGGTTCGCTTCAGAAAACAATAATACATCATCAGCAAAAAGAGATGAGATAACCGAGACGCCTTACATCGCCAGAAAAATTTGAAGGCCGGAGTCTTGTCTGCCTTTCCAATATGCCCGAAAAGATCTCCATAATCAGCGTGAACAAGTAGGGCGACATAGGGTCGCCCTGCCGAATCCCTCTACCACTTGGAAAAAATCCATGGAGCTCCCCATTAATTGCCACTGAAAACATAGGGTAGGTTCGTACACAAGTTAAATCAGCCCGGTGAGGTGTTCAGGGAATCCGAAAGCCTTAAGGACCAGCTCTAGGAAGTTCCAATCTACCGAGTCGTAGGCTTTATGAAAGTCACCTTGATTGCACACTTGGGAGAATAGGGGTCATGATGGAACCCGCAGAACAACTCCTGAGCTAGGAGAATATTATCACTTATCCTCCGTCCCTTGACGAACGCCGTTTGTGGAAGACTAATGATCGAAGGAAGAACACGCGCCAATCGATTGGCAATGATCTTAGTGATGCATTTGTATATTGTATTGCAGCACGCAATCGGTCTAAGTCATTCAGATTAGTGGCATTAGGGACTTTTGGCACCAGGAGATGATAGTAGTATTTTTTCCTGAGCAGATGACCTGAAGAGAAGAAATCCTTGACCGCCATCATTACCAAAGGGCCAACAACTTCCCAAGATTTCTGGAAGAATTCAGCCGAGAATCCATCCGGCCCCGGGGCTTTTCCTTTGGCTAGCGAGAACATCGTGTCCCGTATCTCAATATCAGTTACAGGTCTGGACAGAGCATCAATCTGAACAGGACTAAGAGACCGAGCTATAACTGACCTGAGGTCTTGAATCGTGGGAAGGGCAGTAGCTGGATTCGGAGCCAATAAGTCCTTGAAAAAGGAAACCACATGATCTTGAATCATATTCATGTCTGACAGCACATTTCCAGAACCATCAGTAACTGAGAGAATTCTATTATGCAAATGCCTCATGTTTACCGAATGATGAAAGAAGCTCGTATTTAAATCACCTTCTTTAACCATTTGATCCTTGATTTTTGACTGTAAAAAGACTCCTCATTCAGCCTCAAAGTAGAGAATGTCTGCAGGAGTATTTTCTCTCTATTAGCGAGTTCCTCATTGGTCGGATCTAGCACCAGAGCATCCTGTGCAGCTTTTAATTCTTCTCTCGCTCTTTCAGTGCGTCTCGAAATATCAGAAAAGGCCTGCCTATTGAGAGCTTTCAACTGGATTTTCAAATCTTTGAGTTTTCTGCACAAATCAAACATCGGGTTCCATCCTTGGCGAGTTCCAGACCTGGGATACAATGCGGGATAGTCTGGATGAGTAGTCCAGAACTTGAAGAACTTGAAGGGCTTTCTCCTCATCAAAGGCGGAGCAATACGGATCAAAATGGGGGTATGGTCCGAGACCCCGGGGGGCAAAAACACAGCTTCAGAGAAGGAGAACTCCCCACTCCAATGCACATTAATGAGGGCTCTGTCAATCTTCCTCTGTTTCTTGACAAACCTGATCCGTGGACCAAGTAAACTTGTGCCCCACATATTTTAGTAGGTCATCAAGGCCAGCTTGAGCTAAGCATTGGCTCAATTCATTGAAGCTGGGAAGCCAGGTAGTGGAGCTCCCCAATCTGTCTGCAGGTTCTTTGATAGCGTTGAAGTCTCCATAATGAGCCAAGGAAGGTTGATCTCCTCACTACGGTGAATAAGATCCGACCAAAGGGGACGTCTGTCCACAAAAGTATGAGCGGCATAAACGATAGACAAAAGGCAGACCTTATTCAGAAGGTGCATCCGCAGGGAACCATGAATAACTTGATCCGAGTAAGAATGAACATCAAAAGAGACCAGCCGAGGGTTCCACCCGACCCAAATTCTACCACCAGTAGCGTAGTCATAATTGGCAACCAGCTCCAACCCGGGATAAGCCTGGATGATATATGCACAAAAAGATTCTGCGGAACTTTAGTCTCAATAAGCCCAATACAGCTGAGGGAGTTGGCTCTAACAAAATTCCTCACCTCGGCTTGTTTCAAGGGGCCATGAGGCCCCTGATGTTCCATGCACCAAAAAACATTCAAAAAGGATGAAGGAGGTTACCATTTTTTCCTGCCCTTTTTCCTCTTAGAGGATTTGGGGGCAGCAGCAGCATTAGCCGATGGACCACAATCAGGAATGCTACTAGGTACGCAATCTGGGGAGTTTGATGCTGGCCTATCCTGCAGAGCTCCATCTTCAGGCGATTGCATCCCTGCAGATCTACGCCGAGTGTAGGGAGGTGCAGGGGAGGGGGAATCACTTCCAATTTCACTTGCAGCAGCACCATTTCCATTGTCCGAATCTGAGGAGCTTGAGGAGTCAGAATCCAAGGGGTCTGGTTGGGCCTCCGGACCACCCACAGTGCCCGCTGGAGGCAGAGAAGGGTTCCCAGCAGCTGGTCCAGCAGGGATATTCTCCATCTCAGTTTGCTGAGGGGGTGTTTTGTTCCTGCCCTTGATAGTGGTCCAGTCTTCCTGATGTTCAGAATTCTCCCCATTTGCTGCCGGCTTGGGTGCAGGATCTTCTTCACATTTGTGCCCAAAAATTCCACACTTCTCGCATGACACCGGTTTCCATTCATACTCAATTTGGACAGAGTATGGTTCCTCATTGTCATCTACCTCCACTTCCACCGAGTTGGGCAGTGCTGGTTTGCCTTAATTTCAACACAAACCCGAGCATAAGCAATTCTTCTCATGTTCTCCGTCAGTGTATCTACATGCAGTGGCTTACCTATGTTACTTGCCACGAAGCTAATACCCTCATCAGACCAAAGCACATTCGGAAGATCATAAAGTCTAACCCAGATTGGGAGAGATTCATGTCGGTCCTTTCGCAAGACTATCCGCGGGTGCCATTGCTGTAAGACAAGCGGGACTCTAGATATGGTTATATGACCAGCATCCAGAATCTTGCGCCTGAATTCATCGTCCGGCAAGTGAAAGAAGTAAAATCCAGCAGAGTTAACAACCACCTCAGCAAGCTGAGAGCCCCATATCTTCTTCACCACCCCTCATTTTCTCGTCAATGGCGTCTCAAGCTTCAACCTTTTCTCATGCAACAGCCCATCGCTTCTTCAAGCTCGTGGAGTCGGACGATTTCGACGGTTGTCACCATTTCTCTCTACTGAATAATGACGGTAATGATTCTTTCATCTTGGGCCCTGCCATCTATAACCATTTCTTAGTTCCCAAGATCTTCACTGATGTTTTCCCTCGACATTTTACCGAGATTCTTCCTGAACATTACGAATCATTCAGTTTCTCAGCCCTTCGACTTAGGGTTTCTCCCTTTCGACAATCGTTCTACAAATGGTATTCCCGACTCCATGCCTCTAAGGCTACACTTGGGATGAACTCCAGATTCACGATGCCCTTCGCTTTTCCTGTTTCGATTTCCGCCTGAACTTCGAATTAATCGGTGCCCTGTCCAGTTTTTGGTCATCATCAACTAATTGCTTCTTTTTTCCTTTTGCCCCCATGACTGTAACCCTTCTGGACCTAGCCTGCATTACTGGTCTTAGCCTTTTAGGAGAAGACGTCGCTACCCCCCGTAAATACTCATCCAGAGTTTCGCTTGCTCTCGGATTCTGACCTGTCCTACGGGACTTTTCTGAACAAATATTTCAAAAAGGACGGGGAAGTCACCGAAGAAGAGCACATTGCCTTTTTACTCTACTGGCTGTGCAAGTTCCTTTTTTGTCACCCTGTTATTAGGGTTTCTAAAGATTTTTTGTACATAGCCACTGCCTTAGCCGCAGGAACCAAGTTGGCTCTGGGCAAGACTGCTCTTGCTCTTCTGTATAGGGGTTTATCCCATGCTGCTTCGGTTACTTTTTAGGGGTTTTCGGTGGCCCTCTCTGGATTCTGCAAGTCTGGGCTGCTTTTTATTTCCCTTCTTGGTTTTCTGACTCCCAATTCGGTCAACCTTCTTCTATTTCTATACCAGACACTTTTCCCTGTCAAGCCCTGAGTCAGGAACTTAACCCTCTTGGTGCCGAATTTTCTTCTTATTTTCGGTATTTCATTACTCAGCTCTACTCTTTGGACATAGAGACTTTTGATTTTGCTCCTTTTCTTACTCCCGAATTCCGTCAGCATCTTCCTGGTTTTTCCAATAATCGTAGCGAGTACTGGCAGGTTGTGCTGACTTCCATTGATCTCCCTCTCAAAATTTCATTCAAAGGTAGGCTCATTTCGGGCTTCGAAATTTATTCTCCCCAATATTGCGCTCGGCAATTTGGGCTTACTCAAGGCCTTCCTGTCCCAGCACTCTACACTTTCTCCTTTCCTCATCTTCCCGAAAAGGTCACCTGCAGATCTTCAGACACTTCGGCCTTTACTGAGCTGAAAATCATCACTCGGAGGATATACCGAAAACTCTCTGTGTTTCAGTATGAGCCAAAGTTTAGCTATACTACTCCCGAGTTTGTACTCTGGTGGGATGACCATCGTTCCCGCTTCTTTTCCGAGAGTGAGGATCTGGATTCATTCTTGGATCGGAATCTGCGAGCACCAGACTCAACTCCTACAACAGACGTAACACCGAAAGCACTCCCAGCGCCTGCGCCCTCGGGAGATCCAAAGAAAGGTTAATTAACCTCTTTCTTCTTCAAGTACGAGTAATGTAAGTTCACTTTTTACTTTTTACTTAATCCCGATTACGCTTGCAGATGGCAAACGCAAGAGGACGGCTTCACCGAAATCTCCTGCTCCCCGAAAGCTAACTCAGAAACAACCATCACAAAGGACAGGCATTCGTATTTCAGAACCTTCATCTCAGAGTTCAGCTCCCGATGCACCACTTCGGCTATTGAAGAAGCCAAGATCAAGTAAAGGTAAGTGATCATATCTTCTCTTACACCAATACTGTGGCTGTTAGGTTTATCATCCCTGAGTTTAATCTTTTGACTGTCAGGTCCTTCGAAGAAAACACCTGCTTCTTCTCCTTCTGAGCCTACTGTTGAAGTTCCAGTCTTCACAGCTTCGACCCCTGCTCATCCGCCTTTGATCGAGCTTGATCCAATAACGCCTGAAGTCACTCATCCCGATTCCCCACCAACGGCAACAACAGTACCAGAGAGACTCGCCATTACACTCCCAGGATACAACCCTGAAGAGTCTACTCCTGTTAAAGAACTTGTTCTGCCTAAGGAATCGCTGCCAATCGGTATGTATCTATTCTGGTAATTAACCGATTCACTTTGTTGCCGAAATATTCCACCTCTAACTTCTGTTAGGATTCCTGATTTCAGTGATTTCTCTTCCGACTCCTCCAGTTGAAGCCGATCCTGATGCGCATCAACTTACCGATTCAACTTCTGCTCCCGAAGAAGGTGTCTCTGCTCGCACTTCAGGTATGTGGATTTTTACTCTATTATTCCTCATGGAGACTTAGTTGGTGGCTAACTAATTTTTCTGAATTGCAGGACTTCGTTCCTCGAAAGCGCCAATTTTTCCTATTGAGATTGTAATCCCCACGAGCACTCCTCCGTCTCTGACGCAACCTACATCATCCCCCAGAGAGTCTGACATACCATCAGCTTCAACAATTGCTGATCCAGAGCCGCTGCCAGAGAAGATTCCCCCATTGTCCGAACAAGAGAGGAATGCCTTCAAGCAGATTCAACGACTAAAATTAGGAGAAACCACTTCAGTTCAATTGAAGGATCTCTTGTCGGCAACCTCTCCTGTTCCTCCCCAAGTTGCCAAAGCTAAATGGCAAGAATTTTTAGACCTTCTGGAACCTGGTTATGGGGAGCTGATTGTGGATTCCAAAAAAGAACAACGGGCTAGAGTCCTTGCCCAGGAAATCTTTTCGGGAAATCCCTCTTACATGCCTTTGGCTGAGCTTAAAAGCGTCTGCACTGAATTTCAGCTTGGTTTTGTTGGAGCAGTAGACACGGTGAGAATCAATATGTACACTCTACCCTACTTCATTTCCATGGAGCAGCCCCAAATAGCTGTTGAAGATGAACTGCATGAACAGCTGAATGATACACTTTTGTCTTTCAACCACTATACTGCCTTGGAACAAGAAGTTGAAGATCTCAAAAAGAAGAAAGCAGATCTTGAAGCGGCTCTCGAAGTGGTTGATAACAAACTTCGTCTTCGGGAATCTGAACGGGATGAGCTTTGTGTTTCTTGCCGACGAGATTTCAACAAATACACAGAGCTGGCAAAAGAGTACGACTCTGGCAAGCATAAGAGTCTGGTTGCAGAGCAGCGGAGGAAAGAGATGATGGAGCAGAACTATAACCTCGAAACCCAATTGCAAAATTTTGTAAAAACAGCCAAGCAATTGTTAGCCAAGGCAAAATGGCAATCTTCTCGTTGAATTCTGCCTTCCCGAATGAATTCTGTGATGTTCCCAGTTTCGTGCCTCTGATATTTTTTTGCATCGTAACTTTTATAACTTGACTTCGGGAAGATAACATAAAGGATTAAATCCCTTTCCCGAAGGGTTCTTCAACTTACCCTTTTCACAACTCAGATTCGAGAAGATAAAATGGTAACAGGCACTGAAACCCTTTTCCCGAAACTCTCACTTACTTGCGTAATCCATGAAATTCGGGATCATAATGCCATAGGGGATCAACTCTTTTTCCGAAAAACTGTTTGGTCTGGGCATCCTTGACACGCTTTGAATCGGGAATGCGACAATGTGATGAATCAGAACGTGTTTCTGAGATTATTTCACCTTACATCCTTCTGTAACTGAGATTCGGGAAAACGATTCAACACCAACCAGTAGAATTCCCGAAGATGCTCCAACTAACAATTCGAGTAACTTAATTTCGGTAAATTAACCTCGCGCATACTTAATGCCGCACCGAAATCTCTTCCCGAAGTCTCCTCAACCTAAGTCTTGGATAACTTGAATTCGGGAAATTCACCCTGTTGATAACTGAATATTCTCCACACGATCTCACGTCTCCTTGCTGTTTAGCTTATTCTCAAAGACACTCCCCACGTTCTGATAACTGTTTCATCGTCTTGTCTATATATTATCCGATCATCCCTTTCCAAAATGCTTCAACCTGCTCATCGGCTTCAATCTTTATTCCACCATGTCTTCCAACGGTTGTCATTCTAGCCATGGAGGTAATATTCAACAACAGTCCTTCATCTGTTTCTTCTATGCTCTGTCTGTAATTCATGTTTATAAATCCAAACAATCACGATTTGATCTTTTCAGGTCCATCTCCTGTTAGCCATTCACCTGATGATGACCGTGATGTCTGGAAACGCCTTCACGAACTCCTTTCTCACGGTTACAGTGGCTTATTCAGGACTCCCGAATTAGAAGAGGAAGTGAACAATCTGTCCAATATGCTTCGGGCCAAACTTTTCTTGTTTGCCGACCCGTATTTCCTCGATTTGACATGGGAATTTTTCTGTCTTTTTCCTTCCAGCTTGTACACTTCCCATCAAACCATTAAGAAAATTCATGACCTCGATCCCATTGTTCAGGAATCTAGCATCATTGGAACTCGAATCTTTGACGAATCAATGCAGCTATTCAACTTGAGAAAGGAGCATCGTAGAGTTGATCAAATTAGTTCTCAACTCCACTCGGACGTAGATGCTGCTGCCAACATCCGTGATTTCTTTTCAGAACTCATCCTTGTACATGGAGATTTTCCAATGTTGAGAGACGCCTTGACACAAGCTGAGCATTTGGCTGATCACACGTTCGATTTGTATGAAGACACGATTCATGAGATGGACAATCTTGCCGAAATAATCCAGACCAAAACGCATCGTTTGGCTGATTTGGAAGTACAGCTTGCTAAGCTCCAACATGATCTGTGTTACCATGCCCATCTCCTAGCTGATCTTCATGCTTTAGAAACGGATTTGAAAGTCCTAGTGGCTAAGATTGGAGCATATTTCCGTTTCATGTAATTGTACTCATGTCATTGCTGCATCTCCCAAATCGAAGGATGATATTTCTTTAGATATTTTCCATTGATTGACCGAAGTAGCTCTTTTCCATCAATATCCATTAATCTGTATGCATTCCCACTCATCACTTCGGTAACTAAATATGGTCCTTCCCAGTTTGGTGCCCATTTGCCGAACTCTGGATCTTGTTGATTAACTGGTAAAATGGTCTTCCACACCAAATCACCAACGGAGAACCGCCTCTCCTTTACTCTTTTATTATAAGCTCGGGCTACTCTTCTCTTCTGCGCCAGTAATCTGTCTAAGGCCATTGCTCGAACTTCATCTAAGTCATCAAGATTAATATGCATCCAGTCACGATAGTCTTCGGGAAGTAACTCGCTTTGGAGTTGAACCTTAAAGACTCCACTGTGATTTCCATCGGTAGCACGGCCTCTTGTCCATAAGTAAGCATATATGGACTAACACCTGTACTTGATCTTCTAGAGGTTCGGTAAGCCCACAACACTGTTGACAACAGAGAGTCCCACTTTCTCGGGTTTTCTTCCAAATGCCTCTTGATCAACCCCACAACTATTTTATTTGTAGCTTCGGCTTGTCCATTAGCCTGCGGGTAGTATGGTGTTGAATGCAACATCTTGATTCCTCTTGACTCAGTGAAATTCATCACTTCTCGTCCAGTAAACACCGTACCTTGATCTGCTGTGATAGTCTCAGGCAACCCAAATCGGTGAATGATGTTTTCTTCAATAAACTTGATCACCGTACTCTGACTTATGCTCTTATATGGGATTGCCTCCACCCATTTCGTGAAATAATCTGTAGCAAGCAATATGAAACTATGTTTATTAGAGGATGGTGGATAGATCTTACCGATTATGTCCATTGCCCATCCTCTAAATGGCCACGGCTTCACGATCGGGTTGAGTTCTGTAGCCGGCGCATGTTGTAGCGGTCCATGTTTTTGACAAGTATGACATGCCTTAGCATACTTGATGCAATCCTGCATCATTGAAGGCCAATGAAATCCGTGTCTTTTCAATAGCCATCTCATCTTTATCCCAGCCTGATGCGCTCCACATATTCCTTCATGTACTTCTGCCATAACCAATTTTGCATCGTCTTCATTCAAGCACCGCAGCAACAAACCATCGGAAGCTCTGTAATATAGTTCCTCCTCTATTACTACATATTTCTGAGCTTGCCTTCTTAACTTTTGGTCTCTCGAATCAGGCTCCTTAAGATATTCCACTATGGGCTTTCTCCAGTCTTCTCTTGGAACTTCTTCATTCATAGCTATCGGTATCTCTCTTCGTTCAATGGAAGGTACCGATAACACGATGTTTGAGACCATGGTCGCCAATTCTTTTGATATTTTGTATCCCGAAGCCATCTGTGCTAACTCATTGGCTTCTTGATTCATTTTCCTCTTGACATGAACAACTTCATAGTCTAAGAACTGGCTTAATTGTTTCTTGGCCAAATAATAATAGCCAATCAAATTTTCATTCAAACATTGGTAATCTCCATTCAGCTGTTTAATCACTAGTTGGGAATCACCAATTATTTTAACAAACTGGGCATGTAGATCAATTAATATCCCCAACCCGATCACCAGTGCTTCGTATTCGGCTTGATTGTTTGAGCATTCAAAGTCCAACTTGCAAACACACCTGGTATATTCCCTCTCGGGAGATATTATGACCAAGCCAACTCCCGAATTGTTGTTAGCACATGATCCATCGAAGTACATGGTCCATGGCACAACGCAAGCAAGACTTTGTTCGTTCTGTTCATTTTCTTCCATTTGCAAACATGGGTATTCGGTAAGGAAATCAGCTACAGCTTGCCCTTTCATTGCCTTTAGTGGGACGTATACCAGATCAAACTCAGACAAAATGAATGCCCACTTAGCTACCCGACCTTTTATGATGGGTCGAGACAACATGTATTTTATCACGTCCGTCTTGGCAAGCACGTGTACAGTAGTTGGCAACAAATAATGTCTTAATTTCACAGATGCGAAATACAAAGACAAACATAATTTTTCTAGCACGGTATAACGTTTTTCAACATCAGTTAACGTCCTGCTCAAATAATATACCGCTTGTTCTTTTCCTTCATCATTTTCTTGTGCCAACATACTCCCGATAGTATTATCGGCAGCTGATATATACAATTTCACAGGCTTCCCAGCCTTTGGTGATGCTAGAATAGGGGGCTTTATTAAATAATTCTTGATCGCATCAAAAGCCGCCTGCTGCTTCTCACCCCAGACAAACGTGTCCTTGTCTCTGAGTCTTAGAAGCTGTGACATCGGTTCAATTTTCCCAGATAAATTAGCAATGAACCGACGCAGGAAATTAATTTTTCCAAGTATCATTTGGAGCTGCTTCTTTGACTCAGGAGGTCTTAATTCCATGATAGCTCTCGCTTTGTGCCTGTTCACTTCAATCCCTCTCTGGTTAACAAGGAATCCCAAGAAATTCCCAGCTTGCACGCCGAAGGCACATTTGAGTGGATTCATCTTTAACTTGTACTTTCTCATGCGGATGAAGGCCTGCTCCAAGTAATCCAGATGATCATCCCGAGCTGATTTCACAACAATATCGTCAATGTAAACTTCCATAAACTTCCCGATCATGTCATGGAAGATAAAGTTCATTGCCCGCTGATACGTTGCTCCTGCATTCTTTAACCCGAACGGCATGACAATCCATTGGAAAGTCCCAATGGCCCCTGGACACCTAAAGGCTGTTTTCGGGACATCTTCCCGAGCGATGAATATCTGGTTATATCCCGAATGTCCATCCATTAGAGATAACATCTCGTTTCCCGATGCCGAGTCAATCAACATGTCTGCTATGGGCATGTGGTACTCGTCTTTCGGAGTAGCAGTATTAAGATTCCGAAAGTCAATACACACTCGTAATTTCCCGTTTTTCTTTTTCACTGGGACTATGTTAGAGATCCATTCCACATACCTGGCTGTCTCGATAAATCCTGCCCTCAGTAATCTTTCAATTTCCTCTTTAATTTTATCGACCACGTCTGGGGCGAACCTCCTCGCTTGCTGTTTGTGTGGACGGAATCCTTTCTTGATTGGTAACTTGTGTTCAACAATCTCTCTTGATAGTCCCGGCATTTCATGATAATCCCAAGCAAAACAGTCTCGGTACTTAGTGACCAGCTTCACCAAATCCTCTTTCATGCCCCCTTGCAAAAGTGCACTTATAAATATGGGTCGGTAATGCTCACCTTCCCCGATATTTATCTCAACTAGGGGATCTTCTGTTTCTACGGACTTGACTTCCTCCTTAATTGGTGAATCTTCCCATTCTTCGATACAGTCTGATGCTTCCTGATCTTGCTGAGCTACTTCGGCCAGGTACGCAAAATACCTTTCCTCAGTTTCTTGTAATGATGTACGGACTTCCATAAAGATCTTTCAACTCTTGAGGTGCCAAGCTTGATTTAGGGATCCATTCATTCCTCCCCTTACCAAAGCGGCAAAATGCATAAGACCGTGAATCGGTCTCGGGAATCTCCAGAACTTGGTTTCCAACCATGTAGTCTTCACCTTCGGGATGAATTTCAGTCCATCCTATCGGGACAACCTTGCCATCTGCCCTGATGTATTCCACCTTTTCTCCATTCCAGAATGCCAACATCTGGTGTAATGTGGATGGCACGCATTGATTGGCATGAATCCAATCTCTTCCCAGCAGCAGATTGTATGTCCCATCTGACTCGATCACGAAGAAAGTAGTTTTTGAGGTCTTGGACCCGATGGTCAAGTTTACTACAACCGCTCCTTTAACACCCGTTACTTCCCCGAGAAAATCGGATAACTGCACGTTAGACGGCGTAATCTCACCATCTTTCTTACCCAACTTTCTGAAGCATCCATACGACATTAAATTCAGGGTAGCCCCAGCATCTACAAATATCTTGCTGACGGGTCGTCCATCTACTTGACCGGATATGAGCAAAGACTTTAAGTGCTTGGCTCTCTCAATCGGGACTTTCTCGAATTCCATCACCTCATTCTCAGAGAAATGGAATTCAGCCATGGCTACTTCCTTCTCTGAAACGTGTCCCGGATCCTCCTCTACTGTTAACCACATCCCGAATTCAGACGGGAGTCTTGCATTCACCATCCCGATTTTCATCGGATGGTCACGTTCCTTGGGCATCTTGGACTTCCCTTTCCGAATTCGGTTATCTTCATTGTTTTCAAGCTGACCTCGATCCTTGTTGAAACCATGCTCATGTCTTGAGGCAAGTGCTACTGTAACCTGCCCAAAATTTATGGTTCGTTGTTTTCCTGAACCTTCTTTCCTTTCTCAAGTTCCTGCCTTGAACTTTCTCCTTGCTGACTCGGAATAGCAGCCGCTCCTTTCTCATTTTCCTCTGTTTCGGTATCGCTACGCTTCCAAACCCAGTTCCTTTTCCCATAATTCGGGACCCTCTTGTCGCTCCGAGCTTGTTCAAAATACCTCTGTTTGCTCTTCTGCCTTTGGTCCCGCCTCTTGATGGTTCGGTATGAGGCTTGGCCAGGTGGCTTTGCTTCCTTCCATTTTCCTTCGGGAAGATCATGCGGGATTTTGTAAGTCCTCTTCCTTTCAAGCTTGAATGGAATTGGTTGCGGCACAGGATCATCTTCCCTTTCTTTAATAGAGTCATGTGGGGCTCGAGAAATTCTGTTCTCCTTGGCTTCTCGTGGAGCAGGCTCAGGCGTTGGATCATCAAATTCTTCTCCCCAACCAGACGGTTCAATTGGCAACTGCGGTTCTTTGAGGTAGTCTGGCTTTCCATAATATACAACATATTCAAACTTTCCACTGGGTTCTCCAAGAAGACCTACTTCTGGGTCTCCATCTTGGTAACGCTGCCAAAGACTCTTTTTCTTGGTTGGCTTACTTTGAGCTTTGGGGCTCTTACCTCCTTGATTATTACCCTGACTTGCTTGAATTGTCTTATCCTGTGATATTTCGGGATTGTTCTCCTTTCCAGCTTTCTTGGAAATGGGAGATGGTTGGTCATCAAATTCATCTCCCCAACCGGATGGCTCAACAGGCAACGATGGACGTGTGAGGTATTCCGGTTTACTGTAGGACACAACATAATCATATTTGCCGCTTGGTTCTCCAAGAAGACCGACCTCTGGGTCCCCTTCCTTGTAGCGCTGCCACATACTTTTCTTTTTGGCCACCTTATTTGCAGTCTTACCCTCTTCGTCAATTCGGGACTTCCCTTGACTTTTCTCAGACTCCCGAACTTGCTTATTACAATGCTCTCTTTGGCGCTCGCAGCGTGCTAACTCACGCCAATCTTCCAATTTTAATTGCTTACATTGACTGTCCTTACTTGCTCCTGAGAAGAAGTGTTAGGAACCACAATCTCAGATTTGATTTTACTTACTCGTGTTTCCTTCTCGGGCTCCTGGAAGAGACCTTGTGTCTGGATAGACTCTTCGGGTATCGTTGCTTCAGGCATTCTCCGTACTTGGTCTTCCTTTCGGGAATAGAATCTATTTCGGTATCCTCCCGAAGCTCCGCGGATCAAATGACTGGTGGGGTCATTGTTAAAACCTCCTCGAGGTCTAAAGTTTCCCCGAATGAAAGAACCTGATCGGTATCTTCCTCTAGTTCCACGGACTGGACGACTTGTAGAGCCATTCTGAAAACCTCCTCGGGGTCTGATACTTCCCCGAATGAAAGAACCTGATCGGTATCTTCCTCTAGCCCCTCGGACAAACCGATATTCTGACCAATGTTGGTCTTGACGATTCAAGTCTTGGTGACAATGAGAGCATACACCTTCGGTTTGATAACCCGACGGGGTATGAATGTTCACCATTCCTGTCATTTTAGGAAAAGGATCTGCATCAACCTCCATAGGTGCTTTCCCTTTATCTTCGGCAAATTTAATCTTGCCCTGCCGAATAGCTTCTTGTATTGTCTTCCTGAAGACGATGCAATTAGCTGTGTTGTGACTGTTTGAGTGATGCCACTTACAATACCTTTTGTCTGCCAATTCTTCTTTAGATGGGATTTTCTGCCCTTCAGCCAATTTTATCATCCCATCTTTCAGCAATAAATCAAATATTTCGTCCAACTTGTAAATGTCAAACGAATAGCTATTTAACTCTTTTGCTTTTACCTTTGCAGACTCCTTCATTCTCGCTGGTTTGAGAGCTGGGCAGACATACGGTTTGTCCAACACCATTGTAGCCACTGCTATCTCCTTTTCTTCTTCTTCTTCCATCAGGATGTCCACTTCGGGATTTCCTGACCCCACCAGAGCTTGGCCTTCTATCTTTCTCCTTCAGGAGATGCTCATACTTCGAGACTCTGGTCGTTAATTGAAAGAGGTCATCAAAACGCTCCCGAAGGTTAAACTTCAACCCATTGAACGCAAGGTCAGTAAACTCCTTTTCGGTAAGGGATGTCAGGCATCGGTTTCGTGACTTCTTAAACCGAGCGATAAACTGATCTGCAGTTTCGCCACCATACTGGTACATTCTCGCTAAATCGGCTACCGACACTTCGGGTACTGACCGATAAAATTGAGAATGGAACTGCCTTTCCATTTCAGCCCATGTCTGGATCGAGTTTGCTGGCAATTGGTGTACCAGGTGAACGCTGTCTTAGACAATGACAGGGGAAATAGCTTGAGCCTCAAGTACTCATTCGTCCCTGCCTCTCCACACTGCGCTAAAAACCGTCCTATGTGCTCCACGTTGACTGGTCTTCTTCACCAGTAAAGACAGCAAAGTCTGGTGTTTTAAATCCCCTAGGGTAAGGGATATTGTCCACCCAGTCTGGGTGTGGCTTTCTATATACCGGCCTTGGAACACCCCTGTCTACTCCCAACTGCTGGAGCACTATCTCGGCCACCCGATCCGGATTCCATGGCCTCATATTCTGCTGACCGGCCCACGCCTCTTGCCCCCTAAGATCGATTGGTAGGGGTCTGTCCATTCTTGGTTTTCCATGTTAAAGTTGACTGGTGGTGCTGGTCTACATGGTTGATTCCCATGCCCTGTGGATATGGCGGAACTCCAAGAGGCCTCATTGGCTCGGGATTGGGCACATTCGGTATCGGATGTACATTCTGGGCATTTGGGTTGGTTGCATTTCCTTCGGCCGAACCGCCTTGTGGGAAGGTATACCCACTGACTCCATTCACCAAGTTCATTTGAGTTGGATTCTCTGGCATTGGGATGATCCTGACTGGGGAAGCTTGGAAAGGGACTCCTCCACTACCCTGACCAACCACAGGTAACCATACATTGGAGGATAAGGCATAGCCATAGAAGCATTTACCTGAAAAGGAGGTCCTTGAGACGATGAACCCGGCCGCGATATTACGTCATTTATCGCATTGACTACCATTGGCTTAATAACGTCGGTGACGTGGCGGATCATATGGTTGGTCAATTCATTTTGCTGCTCTTCAAACATTCTCTTCATCGTGGCTACCAGTGTAGCATCTGGTGCTAATGCACGAGCCTGATCATCCGTCAACTGCCGTGGTATGTCAGCATTAGCTCCGCCTACTACATTAGCTGCAGAATGCACGGACTGGTTACCGTCACCTGGATTGTTGGTGTTGTCATTCTGACCATCCAGTTGGTTCCTTGTTCTCACCATTTTTTCCAAGACTCACCACACTTGTCCCACCAGGCGTGCCAAAAAGATGTTCTGCCGATTTGTGATCGGGAATATCTTTACCGAAATTCGTACTTCGATTTTTATAAAAAGGGTTCTGTTGGCTCTGTTCTGATGGAAAAAATGGACGAACTGTGTGAACGGGATAGTGACTGATGAAAGCGTGTGGAAATTTGGACGATCACGGCTACGATACTCCTACTTGCAGAAATTGGTAAATAGATTACTGGAATCTGAAAGTACAGGTAATGAAAAGTGCGAGGAAAGCTAAAGCTAGGCTGCGAATAACAACGAAAGCTTAAGAACTTCAAAGGAAAACAGAGTGTTTTTTCTGGACATTTATACTTCTTGCGCTCATAACCGCTTGAGCAGTTATCCCTTGATTTCAAACCTTTGAATTTTAGCGCCACTACTTGTCTTTTCAACCCACGATCCTCAAAACTGATCCGTGCGAATTGGGACTCATGTTCTTCGTGGTTCATAACTGCATGAGTAACTTCCCTTTTTTGAATACTATCTCTTTACTCAAAAACCTGTTCGCGCCCATGAGTTTTGCTTCGCGCTCCTCGACTTTCGGTATGAAACTTTCACACTGCGCGATATGCCGAACTCAAGTACAGCATTCCTTTTATTCGGGAATATCCCTCAACCTTCCCGAATGTTGCGCACATCCCGAATGACAATGCGTCGGCTTGTTATTCTGCATGGCATTTTCTTCTTGCTTTACTTCGGGATCCTACCTTCAATTCTCCCGAATGACGCGTATATCCCGAATGGAAAAATGTTGGTTTATCCTTCGGGTGTATCGTTTCCTTCTAATCATACTTCGGGATCAATTAATAACATCCTCTCACGTACCTGTCATTCCCAAGATACCGAATCGAACGACGATATTATGATGTCAACATATGCCCCTTTTAAAAGAATTAAAAGGTTTAATTCTTTTAAACTTCAACATAACACGCTCTCCTTTCCCGAACGGCGTCTTCTTTTCTTCTTCTGACGACGTCTCTCTTGTCATCTTAAATACCTGGCTTTTCGACTTTTTCTCCAAACGACACGTCTCGCGTCGCTTTCCCAAAATTCATCTGCTCAACTTCCTTTTCCGTATCAAACGACGCTTTTTACACCGTTTCATTTCCAAGTCAGCTATAAAGTTGTTTGTCCCCACACAATCAAATTTTTGTCTTGTTCTCATTACCTTCGTTTCATTTTCGCGTTTTCGCCTGATCTCCCTCTTTTCCTCCAGAACATCCTCTTGAAACCCTAGCATCAACCTCTCATTTTCACGTCAATGGCGTCTCAAGCTTCAATCTTTTCTCATGCAACAGCCCTTGATCGCTTCTTCGAGCTCGTGGAATCGGACGATTTCGACAATCGTCACCATTTCTCTCTACTGAATAATGACGACGGTAATGATTCTTTCATCTTGGGCCCTGCCATCTATAACCATTTCTTAGTTCCCAAGATTTTCACTGATGTTTTCCCTCGACATTTTACTGAGATTCTTCCTGTCCATCACGAAACCCATTCAGTTTCATCACTGGGTTTCTCAGCCCTCTCGACTTAGGGCTTTTTCCCTTTCGACCAGTCGTTCTACAAATGGTATTCCCGACTCCATGCCTCTAAGGCTACACTCTGGGATGAACTCCAGATTCACGATGCCCTTCGCTTTTCCTGTTTCGATTTCCGCCTGAACTTCGAATTAATTGGTGCCCTGTCCAGTTTTTGGTCATCATCAACTAATTGCTTCTTTTTTCCTTTTGCCCCAATGACTGTAACCCTTCTGGACCTAGCTTGCATTACTGGCTTAGCCTTTTAGGAGAAGACGTCGCTACCTTTCTGTAAATACTCATCCAGAGTTTCGCCTGCTGTCGGATTCTGACCTGTCCTACGGGACTTTTCTGAACAAATATTTCAAAAAGGACGGGGAAGTCACCGAAGAAGAGCACATTGCCTTTTTGCTCTACTGGCTATGCAAATTCCTTTTTTGTCACCTTGTTATTAGGGTTTCTAAAGATTTTTTTGTACATAGCCACTGCCTTAGCCGCAAGAACCAAGTTGGCTCTGGGCAAGACTGCTCTTGCTCTTCTGTATAGGGGTTTATCTCATGCTGCTTCGGTTTACCCCTACTGGTGTTTTAGGGGTTTTCGGTGGCCCTCTCTGGATTCTGCAAGTCTGGGCTGCCTTTTATTTCCCTTCTTGGTTTTTGACTCCAGTTCGGTCAACCTTCTTCTATTTCCATACCAGACACTTTCCCTGTCAAGCCCTGAGTCAGGAACTTAACTCTCTTGGTGCCGAATTTTCTTCTTATTTTCGGTATTTCATTACTCAGCTCTACTCTTTGGGCATAGAGACTTTTGATTTTTTTTTTTTTTGGTAAGGTAAGTAATATATAAGCTTAAACACAACGCGATACAAAAATAGAGCCAGACACACAGCCTCGAACCCAAGGTTACAAGAATGTCACCGAGGGTGCAAGGGTGTAGGGCGAGTCCGAAAGTACAAGACAAGACAAAGAGACCCCACAGAGGGGCCGAAAGGAAGGGAAAGACGGCCATGACAAAGGCCGAGACAACAAGTACAAAGCCAGCAAACAAACAACAACAAAAGCAGCAACACCACAGCAGCCGGGCCTAGGAGAAACAGCTCCCAGAACCAAAAGCACATGGAGTAATCCCAAATAGCAGTGATTAGAACCAGAGGAAGTCCAAAGAAGCTACAGGAGCAAGGAAACAGCAACAGCAGCAACCGAGATGCCAGAACAGCAGTAGGGGGCAGCCTCTAACAACATCTCAACTGAGGATCCCAACAGGGTCCCCCAAGCAGCAACATGACGGTCAGTAACAGCAACAGCACCCAAACAACACAGCAGGAATCGCTGGAAGCCAGACGCCAAAGTAGGAGCCTCATGACCCGGGAAGCAGGATCCCGCAGCTCTAAGGAACCAGCAGCGTCCACAGCAACAGCACTCAAGTAAAGAGCTTCTAGAACCAGCAGCAGTATAATCTCTCGTGGCAGTGTCACATCCAATTCCATCCATGATAAGCTAAAAAACAGGGCGGCAACAATAGCAGCAACAACAAAACCAGACGCCAAAACCAGAAACCTCAGAACCGATGTGGCAAAACCCCACAGCTCTAAGGTACACCCAACAGGCAAAGGGTATCCAGCAGTGCCTCCTAGTGTGGGCTTGGACCTCCCAAGTGTCAGTAGTAAGCCTTCCGACGTGTGCAACTTCCCCCCAGCAACCACTATATGTGGACTGATCAGCCAGGGAAGCCTGGAATAGGGTCTAGACGGAAGTGGACCAAGACAGGTAGCAACCAATAGAATTCTAGCAGGATTAACATAATGGTCAAACAAAGGCAGAACAAAAAGAGCTGAAAACAACAATACCGAGCCTTCTGCCAGGTCTCCCAGCAACCAGCATAACAACCAGATGGGAACTCGTACAGCGGTAACCAGACATCACCAGCAACGTCAGGATCCCTCAAAAATAGTAGGCGACATGTCCCAGGCACGTTGCACTCTTCTGTTACGCTGAGTATCATTAACGGGCTTGAGAGATATCGCCTTATCTTGTACGGATTTCATTAGGCGCTTCTTCATAGCTGGGACAAATAGCGGTTGGTTCCGAAACAGAATATCATTTCGCTGCTCCCACACTAGGTGACACAAGGCCAATGAAGGAATAGCGAGCAATTTTTTGATGGAACAAATCACCTCCAATTGTCTTAGACATCCACAGAATGTTCTCGTGCCATCCTCTGTTACTCCAGACTAGGCTGTTTTTGGAAGCCCAGAATCGAATCAGCTCAGCAGAGGTTGGGCAACGAAAATACAAATGTTCAATGGAGTCTGGTCTTAATTGACAGAATGCACACATTCCTTCCTCAATCCTATTGTAACTGAGCAATAGGGTCTGGGTTGGAAGTCTATTCAGGGATATTATCCACAATAAGAAAGCATGGCGGGGAACAATATCCCGGTTCCAGACAAACTTCTGCCATAACACCGGCGTTCCCCTTTCCCTGATCTGATCCCATGCAGAGGCAATCGAGAATCTGCCCGTGTGGTGGCCCAACCATCTCCAGCGATCTGGCATTTGAGGGTCAAGGGCGGGGAGACCTTCTGGCCAAGAACAGATCTCATTCCAAGAGAGAGAGGGGAAATGGGCCGCAGATAACACTTCTTGGACAGTAGCATCCCGATTGATCCCTGAGTTGTAGATGTCTCTATCCGAGAAGATTTTATATAGGGGACCCCGATTGTGCCAATTATCAAACCAAAACGAAGTATGCTCTCCGTTTCTGATCTGCCATCGAAAGCTTAAAGCAAAGGAGGGCCTAAGTTCCAAAATCTTCTTCCAAGCCCAAGAACAGAATTTCGGTTTACGGACAATCCAGAAATTTTTGAGTTTTAAGAAAGTGGAGTGGATCCACTTACACCAAAGAGACTCTTTATCAGAGAATAAAACCATATGTGCTTCAACATCGCAGCACGATTGCAATCTTCAAGCTTTCGAATGCCTAATCCACCTTCCTCTTTAGGCCGGCATACATTCACCCAGGGGACTTTAGCTCCTCCAACCCCCAGGACGGACCCTTCCAAAGGAATTGCCGAAGAATACGCTCAATAGAAGAGAGTACCATCTTCGGAAGCGTGAATACACTTGCCCAAAACACATGTATAGCATGTAGCACTAATTTAATTAACTGGAGCCGACCAGCAAAGGAAAGGAATCTATGGCACCAAGATTGTGCCCGCTCTGTGATTGCATTGATCAATGCATTGCAATCCTCTTTAGTCAATCTTGCAGCAATAACCGGCACCCCCAGGTACCGAAAGGGTAAAGATCCTTCTACAAACCCAAGGCCTGCTAGAATATCATCCTTGAGGAGCCGAGACCCCCCGGAAAAGAAGACTTCACTTTTGGACAGATTGGGTTTCAAACCAGACCATCCAGCAAATGTATCAATCCCCGTTTTTAGAAGGTCAACAGATGGGGGTTCGCTTCAGAAAACAATAATACATCATCAGCAAAAAAGAGATGAGATAACCGAGACGCCTTACAACGCCAGAAAAATTTGAAGGCCGGAAGTCTTGTCTGCCTTTCCAATATGCCCGAAAAGATCTCCATAATCAGCGTGAACAAGTAGGGCGACATAGGGTCGCCTTGCCGAATCCCTCTACCACTTGGAAAAAATCCATGGAGCTCCCCATTAATTGCCACTGAAAACATAGGGGTTCGTACACAAGTTAAAATCAGCCCGGTGAGGTGTTCAGGGAATTCGAAAGCCTTAAGGACCAGCTCTAGGAAGTTCCTATCTACCGAGTCGTAGGCTTTATGAAAGTCAACCTTGATTGCACACTTGGGAGAATAAGGGTCATGATGGAACCCGCAGAACAACTCCTGAGCTAGGAGAATATTATCACTTATCCTCCGTCCCTTGACGAACGCCGTTTGTGGAAGACTAATGATCGAAGGAAGAACACGCGCCAATCGATTGGCAATGATCTTAGTGATGCATTTGTATATTGTATTGCAGCACGCAATCGGTCTAAAGTCATTCAGATTAGTGGCATTAGGGACTTTTGGCACTAAGGAGATGATAGTAGTATTGATTTCCCTGAGCAGATGACCTGAAGAGAAGAAATCCTTGACCGCCATCATTACCAAAGGGCCAACAACTTCCCAAGATTTCTGGAAGAACTCAGCCGAGAATCCATCCAGCCCCGGGGCTTTTCCTTTGGCTAGCGAGAACATCGTGTCCCGTATCTCAATATCAGTTACAGGTCTGGACAGAGCATCAATCTGAACAGGACTAAGAGACTGAGCTATAACTGACCTGAGGTCTTGAATCGTGGGAAGGGCAGTAGCTGGATTCGGAGCCAATAAGTCCTTGAAAAAGGAAACCACATGATCTTGAATCATATTCATGTCTGACAGCACATTTCCAGAACCATCAGTAACTGAGAGAATTCTATTCTGCAAATGCCTCATGTTTACCGAATGATGAAAGAAGCTCGTATTTAAATTACCTTCTTTTAACCATTTGATCCTTGATTTTTGACTGTAAAAAGACTCTCTC
>JAGVVM010000287.1:0-55076 GCA_019149425.1 Psidium friedrichsthalianum | reverse complement strand
ATTGATATGCAAACTTGTGTCTCTACACATTTCCTTCTAAATTAATCAACTTTTTTTGGTTAGGTTCAACATTGCAGATTGAATAACTCATTCGTGTCGAGAAACCGTTATGGGTTTATTAAAACTAGATAAATTCATTTTGACGCGATCACTCACGGCGTCAATCACCTAATTCTAAGGCTATCAAAAAGGCCCTACTGGCCCGGCCCAACCCTAAAATTTAGGGAATTCTTGGGCCAGGCCTTGGTCTTCTTCGGATAAGGACTGGTATCATCATATTTTGGCTGACCTAACCCACCTAGAATAGGCATGAAAATTAGGTGCGGTATCATAGAGTCAGGGGATGCTCTCTCCCTCCTTTAGCCGGCCTAGTTCTCTCCTCTCCTTCTTACCTTCACAAGGTTTGCTTCTTCAATCATCATGGAGAGGAGGGTTTGAGCTAGATCTCTGGTCCCTCCCTTTCTTCTTAGGTTGCTTTGGTCTTTATTTCCTTTTCTCTTTTTTCTCCTATTTGAAGTTTTTCTTTTCTGATTTAATCTAGATCTTAAAGCTTCTCTTTCCCTTTTCTAGGAGATTTTCTATCCCAATCTAATCTAGATTTGGGTTTTTGAGTGTCTATTTAGGGGTTTGCTTTTCTCTAGTTTTGTTGGAATAAAAGTTCAGTTTTAAAGGAGATTAGAGGAGTTTTCATGAAGTTTCACTCTCACAAGTGTCAGATTTATACTCGTTTAACTTTTTTACTCTATTCGTTGATGGTATTGTGATGTAGAACAGCTGGCGCTTAATTATCTTGAAGATTACGATCGTCGGAAGTTTGGGAAAGTCCATTGATTTAGACAATTTAGAATATTCCGTTTAATAGCATTATTCGATTTGAATTTCCTTGATTTGATTAGATATGGATTTAATAATATTATCTTTAGTTTATGCTACTTCCTTAAGGAGTCCTTTCACTATAAAAGGATGTCCATCTTTGTAATCAGATTATCTGGCAATAAAAAAAATTCAGAATTTTCCTTGGAAGTTTTTTTTCGCTGCGTCATATTGGGAACACCAAACATAGGCACGCATTACTAGAAGGCAAAGTCGTAGCATTAGATGTAGTTTCGATGTGTGCTTATTAATGAAGATAAATTCAGTGATTGGCCGCCGATTTTGGTATGAAGAAATCATAGGTGTGTTCTTTGAGCGTGTGACCTATAACTTTATTCTGATGATTTCTCTTGTAATTTGAAGCTTGCTTTATTTTGAAATTGTATGGAATTTGTCTTGGTTTGAAGTTGTACTCTTTAAACTGAGATATTTCGATCGAGGAAGTGAATGAAATGTTATTTTGACCCAAAAAAAAATTCATCATGCTTTTTACATAAAAAGCTTCTAAGGGAGAGAGATCACATCTTTCTCCCTTCAACTCACTGGCTTCTTGAATAGCACTTCCTATCTTCTTGGTCATAGATTGGAGGCAGAAATCAATGTAAGAGCACAATTTATGGAGCCCCAAACCCTCAACCAGATCAGACACAAAAGACCACTCAATCAGGCACCCACCTATCTTACCATCCCATCTTTCATGACCATCACTTTAACTATGGTAACATAGTCTTGAACCCAACATTGTTGTCCAAGGCCTCATAGCTGAAGCACTTGTTACAAAGTTCCATCATGAGGAGCCTCTCGTCGACCCGCTTGAGCTTTCACGGGTCGGAGTCATTGTTAATCATGGTGGAGGTGCAGTACAAGGCTGGGTTGGCCCGGGACTCTACTTGGTGGCAAATGTCGATGGGGGAAGCCACTTGTGAAGGCTGCAAAAATCCGCCAAGAATGGCCAAACATGATATGGTGTTGGGCCTTTCAGCTCAGCAATGGCCTTACCTTCCCATCTTGGTCGAGTTCTTCTGCCATTGTTTTGGGAGGGAGGGAGGGAGCGAGGGAGAGTCATTCGATAGGGTATGGCAAAGATGGAGACATTTATTAGATAAGGCCCAAACATGTGGTAGCTAGATTCCCTCTCTTGGTATACAACATTTTCGAAATTTTATTTTATTAAAAAGTTACAAAGAGTAGGATGGTTAAAATGAGTAAGTAGATTTAGGAAATTATTGATCATTTCGAGATTCTAACTGTATACAAATACATGTCAATAACTTAACAAGCGAAAACTTATGTGCATCATGATATTTGTTGATACCTTAATTTTTGCTAGCAAATCATTTTTAATAAAAAGAAACCAATAGTAAAATGAATAGAAGATATATAATAAAAATAAATCAATGAATAAATAAAGGGAGCATAAGAAATAATAAGCCCAAGGAATTTTCTTTTCGGCAATTCGTCCAAGGCCTAGAAGAATGGAGCCCTCGACTCAAATAGCTTGAGTTAAACCCATGAGAAATAAGATCAATTGGGTCCGAAAAGCCCAAAGTCCAAGAATGAAAGAAAAAGCCCAGCTATTCTTTTCTCATCTCTCTGTCTCCTTCGTCTTTCAGTTTTAAGTTCCCTTTGTTTCACAAAATTATTTTCATGAGTCACCTTCCAAAAAAAAATGATAATATTTTTCACTGTTTGAAAGAAACTTGAAAAAAGAATTAAAAAATACTTTCCATCTTTTGAAAGAGAAATATGTTGTGATTTTCCTCAAGGAATTTACGAATGGGCAGTCGAGGAGCAAGGTATAGGCATCAGGTCGCAGGTTTAACCTTGATGGAAAGGACGAAGCATTGGGCACCTAATCATGGGCATTTGGATCCCGGGTCTACAAAAGTAAGGGTCAAGAACTTGATATCCATGCTTGGCTCTCGAGAGCCCAAGCCTGAGTCCACAAAGGGGGGGCCAAAAGCCCTAGTGCTTTTGTTCAGATCCTTTGCACCCAAGCTCGGGTCCACAAAGGCCGAGCATGAGATCCCAGTGCCCATTGCTGGTATTGTTAGTGCTTGGGCTTGGGCCTCCAATATTCGAGCCGTGGTTCATTAAGGAGAGGCTTGAGACCCTAATAGCAGTGTCCGGATTCCCCATGCCCGAGCTACGCCTTTCGCCAGTAGAGAATTGAGGTCTTGGTGCTCGTGTTCGGATCCTTCGAGACCGAGTACTAAACCTGGCTCCAATAGGCGAGAGTGGCGACTCTTTCATAGGATAAAATCCCTTCATCTTTGTTTTTGACACACAGATCAAAACTTGCGGATTAAAATCTCTATAAATGAGTTTCTGGGTAGTCAAAAATCATATGTAAACATAAAGCAGAAGGTGGAAGCCCATCCATCATCCGAATTCTCTACATCTGTTGGTATCTTTCTATCATCGATGGCTTCGCCACATGATTGAGATGGGTTCTAGCTTTGTGCACTCAAAAGGTTTGCTTTTGTTTTGATTTCATTAAAGGAAAAGGATTTTGGAAGAAGTTCCTTCTTCTTTCCCATTCCTTCTCGCATCATGGGTCCCTCGAATGGCTACCAAAAAGGGGCCCTGATCCTCCTATAGCCCTTCTCAAATTGGTGCCCAGTTCCTTCAAAGGTCAGCTTGGGGTAGGAGTCATCTGCAAGATACATGGAGCAAATAGAGATCAAGAAATAGTATGACTACACTATGCAGACGTTTGGGTCGTTTATGGTCCAAAACAAATAAAAAAAGAGTCATTTTTGATGAAGTGGCCTCAGAAGCAAGCTGGAAGAAGGGGAACGCACTTTGTTGGCTACCTCTACGGCAATACATCAACATCAACATCAACATCACCTTTATCCAAACGAGTTGGGGTCGGTGGTCGATGAACCCGTCCTAAGTCGGAAGGGTTGTAGAAATTAAAGTGGAATCTCAAAGGGTATGCTGCACTATCAATTTGCAAGACCAAAGTAGTCCTCCACCTCTCCTCTCCTCTAGAATCTAGAATGATCTGCAGTTTCAAATGCAAAGAACTATGGTTAGATTTTTGCTATGAAAGATTAACAATAATACTAGCTACTCATGTGGTAAAATTGGACATTATGCCCAGGAATTGTGCCAAAGTCCTTTGATGAGGAATTCTTCTCTGGAATGACAATCTCCTCTATGGCCCATGGCTCAAAATAGAAATGAATTCACCAGTCCCTACTGGAAAGCTTTCTATGGGGCTACTTTAGAAGAAGTAATGGAAGAAGTGGACTATCCCCAAAACCTGAGATCTTTCGATTTTCACCAACGTAGAACAGAACTTAGAGAAGAAGGAAAGAAGAACTACCCATCAAGAGAAGAGTGAGGGAAAAGAAAGATGGGTGACTTTGATACCCCTGACTATGAGATACCTACTAAGAAAAAAGCATTTGCATCAGCAAAGCCCCTATTGCTAGAACTCCCTTCATTCCAGCTAGATAGAACTCCCCAAACAAAAAGCCAGATTCAAGTTAAGGTGCGAGAAATGAAAAAAGGAAGGGAAAACCCTATGTATGGAAAATAGAAAACTCTGAATTTATCATTAGATGAAGCTACACTCCTTGAAACCCCTGTTACTTCAGCCAAAGAATCGACAATACGGGCATTGGTGGCTTGCCCTAATAAGTCACAGGGTCACAATGAGTTTATTGACGTGGAAATGTCAAAGATTGGGCATACCTTTGACCGTTCAAGCTTTGAGAGCCATCATGGCTTATGACAGGCCTAACTTTCAAGATGTTAGAAGGACCCTCAATTTTCATAATTTGTTGATGGTGAATCCAGTAGGTACCAATGGAGGTTTGACTTTACTTTGGAGGGAGGATGCAAAAGTTGTTATCTAATCAGCCACAAATGAACTCATTGATGTTCTTTATGAAGATCCCACCTTGAGAACCCCCTTTAGAGCAACTTTTATCTATGCACCAGCTACATACCAGGCAAGACTCAATATATGGGACAACATCAAATAGCTCCAACTAGTGAATAATCTTCCTTGGATTTGGATCGGGGACTTTAACAAGACTCTATATCAGTGGGAGAAAGTGGGAAGAACGGAGTCGCATAATTATCATATGCAAACTTTCATAGAGCTTCTTGACTACTGCAGTATGATTGACTTGGAAAGTAAGGGTTGCGCCTTCACTAGGTCGAATGACATAGAAGGTGGAAACTTAGTGAAGAAAAGGTTAGATAGGGAAGTATGTGATCTTGACTGAAGAAACACTTTACCACTTGCAGAGGCCTTTGCTTTACCCACAATAGGTTCGTACCATTCCCCAATCCTTTTATCCTCAAACATTGAAAAGGTGAAGAGAAAAAGGTCCTTCAAGTTTGAATCCTTCTAGTTAGAAAGTGAAGGTTGTGGTCATATTATCAAAGAGAAGTGGGATGAAGCAGAAATGGAAGGAGTTACACTAGTGCAAAAGATCAAAAAGGTCTCATTTGCCCAAGAACAGTGAAGTAAAAGAAGCTTTCCAAATAACAGAATCGAAATTCAGAAACTAAAAGAGCAGCTTACTAGGTTGACGGATAGCCAAAACACGCCTCATGAGAAAAAGATCTAGAGAAACATTCTGTCCAGATAGAGAATTTATGGAGAAGAGAAGAGAAGTACTGGGGTTTAAGATCAAGAATAAATAGGTTGAAATTTGTTGGGGGGAGGGGGGGTGGTTTAAGAATACCAAATTTTTCCATGCCACTACTATCCAAGGAGGTAACACAATAAAATCTCGATGCTGCAAAAGATTGGGGAGGAAATATGGATAAAAAACTCCAAAACCTCGAAAAAGATGGTGTTAGATTTCTTTGAAAACCTTTATGAGTCAGCTGATATTCCAACAATGCCCCTCTATTATCACAAACAAAATGAATGCTGACCTTTCAGCAGATGTTTCCCTCGCAAAAATTGAAAAAGCAGTCTTCGAAATGAGCTTGAAAAAACCCCTTGGACCTGATAGCTTGGTGGACTATTTTACAAATAGAATTGGAAGACCATTAAAATGGGAGTGTTTGAGGAAGTGAAGAATTTCTTCGAATTTGGGGAATTACATCATAAGCTAAACAGAACACTAATTACCCTAATTCCCAAGGTGAAAAACCTAGAAAGGTTCGACCAATTCAGATCTATCAGCCTTCGCAATTTTGCCTATAAGATAATTTCAAAGATCTTAACAAATAGGGTTAAAATCTAGTTGCTTGAACTTATTGTTGAAGAGTAAAATGCTTTTGTCAAGGGTAGATAAACTCAAGACAATATCTTGATTGTCTAGAAAGTTCTACACCATCTGAGGGTTAGAAAGAGGAACAAAAGAATCCAAGCTATCCTCAAACTTGATATGAAGAAAGCCTTTGATAGGGTTGAATGGGATTTCTTAAAAGCATGCCTCTTGAAGATGGGTTTTTTCCCAATTTGGGTAAACAGAATTATGAAATGCGTTACATTTGCTACTCTGAGTGTAAAATTCAATGGTGAAGCCCTAAACCATTAAGAGGCCTTAGGCAAGGAAACCCTATTCCCCCTTACCTCTTCATTCTTGCGGCTAACACCATTTCAATGTTGATGAGAAAAGCTGTAAATGAGGGGACAATCAAGGGCATTAAGCTTAATAGGTCCAGCCCAACTCTATCTCACCTATTATTCGCTCATGACTCAATATTTTTCTTGGATGGTAATATGACAAAATGCTAAAACCTAGATGTGATCCTAAATCAATACTATTATGCCTCAAGACAAGAGATCAACTCAACAAATCTGGTCTTTTTATGGGACCACTTTGTCCTCAGTAGCTTCAAAACAATCTAGCCAATACATTAAGAGTTCCTATGATGGGGAAAATAGGGAAATACCTAGGCATTCCAATCGAATGGGGGGAATCCAAAAAACATATGCTCTCATGGATCAATGACAAAGTTAATATGAAACTTGATGGGTGGAAGGAAAAGTTAATTTCAAAAGGAGGGGAGGAAATCTTGATCAAATCTGTGGTTCAGGCTATTTCTCAATATGCTATGTCGATCTTCAAGATCCCTCTCTCTCTCTCTCTCTCTCTCTCTCTCTCTCTCTCTCTGCCAGTCTATAGAGCGAAAAACTGCTACCTTCTAGTGGAAGAATAGCACGTCCAAAATAGGATTGCACTGGAGAAAATGGGAGATCTTAAAACAGAGAAAGGATTGTGGGGGCCTTAGCTTCAAAAATCTTACCACTTCTAACAAAGCCATGCTTGGTAAGCAAGCCTAGAGGATTGCTCCAAAATAACAATTCTTTGTGTAGCAGAGTTCTAAAAAGCATCTATTTCTAAAATTGCAACTTTTTGCAAGCACAAAGAGGAGCCCAGACCTTTCTGGGGCAAGAAAAGTCTTTTAAATGGCAAGGAATTTATTGCAGAATCTGTTAGATGGTCTATTGGTGCGAGAAAATCAGTCAATATTAGAGAAGATTGCTGGCTCAAAGGGGTCTAATATGGCTGTCTATGGTAACGTTTCTCTTCTCGGAACAACTTTTGAAACAGAAACACGTTTTAGATCGAATCGCACATCGGCCCTATTCAGATGAAACTCATTAGCGGACCTAGGTATTATTCAATGCGAATGTGTTATTTCTAAGCATGAATTTGTCTGGTATCTAAATGCCGAGACACATACCAGAGAATGCCAATGCAAAAAGTGTTATTAAGTCCTAAACTTGCTACGAAAGTACAATTGAGTCCTAACACTTTTAAAAGTTGCAATGAAGTCCTAAAACTTGTCTCGAATGTACAATCGAGTCCTAAAACTTTCAAAAAGGACAATTCTCAAAGGACTTGATTTGACCATTTTGATAAGTTTTATAACTTAAAAATAATTGTTGAAAGTTTTGAGACTCAATTGCATTTTTTAACAAGTTCTATGACTTAATTGTACTTATTAAAAATTTTAGTAAATTAATTTTATTTTGGTGACAAATTTTAGGATTTGTAATGTACTTGTCCCATAAAATGATCTTTAGAAAGCTTAAAAAGTTACGGAACCTCAAAGGTACCAACGACAGCTTTGCGGAAGTCGCTACGAGGGTGCCATAGTTACGAGATTTTTAAGGCACACATCGACAAACCAAAGCACACCATTTCATGACTGGAGCAGTCACAAAAAAGCCTTATCGAACACACTCTCGGGAGTGATATTTACTAGTTTGTTAGCATGTGAAGCAACATGAACGGCGAAATTGCGGCATTTTTTGGTCAAAAAAGTAGATTGCATTACTAGTTAAAAGAGTTCCGAACATAGGGGCCCAAACTAGGGGCATCAACACATAGTAAATCTCAAAGCAGTTGCAAAGGAAAAGAAGCCAATGGGCTGGAATGCGATCCAAGCGATACATCTTGACGACCTAGTCGGCTACCTTGTTTGCCGTTCTCTTGCAGTGGGCCATAGATACACATGGGAGATGGGCTAAAATTTCTTGGGCTTGGCGGATAAGGTTTGATGCTTCCCAGCTGGCGTCCACTCCATCTTTGATCGCACGAACAAGGACAAGTGAGTCAGACTCAACTTTAACACAAGTCTTCTGTTCCTTTCTCACTTCTCTGTCTTCGAGAAGCTTCAAGCCAGTCAGAAGCGCATTTGCTTCGACAACCAGAGTAGCGCAAGGCAGAATTTTTTTGGTGAAACCCTCTAGCAAAATGTTGTTAGAGTCTCAGAGGACGCCGCCGATGGCACCGTCAAGGTCGTCTCCACCAACGAAGCCATCAACGTTCATCTTCAGATTTGTGCACTCCGGTGGGACCCAAATGAAAGGTGATTCTGCTTCAATAACCCCAAAGCTTCATTCTTTAGTGTTCCACCTACTATAGCTAGTCAAGATCGAGTTAGCTTCTTCAATTAAGCCCATTGCTATAGGATCTTTGCTTCAAAACATTGAATCGTTCCTCTGTTTCCAAATGCACCAGAGGACCACTGTGATTAAGTCGAAGGAGGTTGGCCTATTCATGACATCAAGGATGGCCTGCATCCGCACTTCCATTCTGTGGATATGAGTGTAACACGCCCATAAGGTAATATTCCTCCAGATTTGTTCTGTTCATGAGCAACCAATAAATATATGCTCTGCTGTTTCTGTTTGTTGGTTGCAAATAGGACACATTGGGTTAGGAATAATATTGCGCCTAAAAAGATTATCCCTATTAGGTAGAGCATTTTGTGTTGTTTGCTATAGGAAGATTCAAACTTTGGAGGGAACATGTGTTCCGTTCCATAGCTTTCTTGACGGTTTATCTGAGGTAGTAGCTACATTGGTTTCCCTATTCTCTGTCTCTTTGCTTCTTAAGACATTATAAGCACTCTTAACAGAGAACTCCCCCTTAGCGTTTCCCATCCATTTTAGTTTATCCTCTCGAGGCAGGGGGTCTAGAGGAATTGCTAAATCTCCTTGGCAGTGTCCTCGTCAAACATGGAATTAAATTTTTGGACATCCCATGTTCTTTCCTCTTCTCAGATTAGCCTTGAAACATTCACAAGTTTCAATCGATTCGCTAGGCCACCAATAATGCCCTTTTTGATCCAGCAGTCCTCTCTTATTTTGACAGCCTTCCCATCTCCAATGGACCAAGGTTTCTCTACTGTGTAGGATATTGAGTCAACCCTAGGATGGTCTTGAGCCTTCCCCAGCTTGTAGGAAGTTTTGCTCCAGAGCAAAACTGTGGCATTGGTGTGCGCAGAAAGGTAGGAATTTCTCAACTCTTTAAGTATGTTTGATTGAATGTGACATTGGAAAAATAAATGGGCGATAAGATGCATCGGTTGCTATGTCTTTGGCCAAGTGGTTCGAGTGGAAAAAATTTCCATGAGCCATGCCAACCAATTTAGACCGATCGGCTCGCCAGGCTTATTGGTCATCACGTGATTTATTTTCCTTTTCTAGATTGATCTTCCTTTTCATTTATTACAACACAAAAAGCGAGTTGGCACTTTTCCTACTTATGATTGTTATAACAGGTGACCGTATCAAAAACTTCTTGTTCTCCAGTTAGAAACAATACATATCACCTAGGATGCCATGGACACTTTGACAACTTTCGACACACGACCTACATGTAGTCAAAAGGTTTCAAATATCCAACTAGTGATCAGCGCTCTAGACACACTAGCGACACACGAGTCTAGCATCCCAACATGCACGGGGTCAATTTTAAATATTTTTAATAAATTATGGATAAAAAATGTAAATCTATCAAAATTATATATATAGTTAAGTCATATACTTAGTCACCCGAAAATTAATATACCCAACAAACCCCCAAAAAAATCTAATTGTGAATCCTTAATAGAAGAAGAAGAAGAAGAAGAAGAAGAAGCTCATCGCTGAAATTTTTATATGTATATCATGTATATATAAAAATATATACTTAATATATAACATGCCCAATATATTGAAATTCCTTTTTTTTAGAAATGACATGTCGTCATGTCTTGTCTTGTTTCGTGTCAGTGTTGGTGCTACTTAGCATATAACATCAAAATGTTCAATTAAGTCGCTGAACATTTTTCTTGTGCAATTGGATCCTTAAATTGTATTTTTGTCAATTCACGCTAATTATTCTGTTAAATATGCAAAGAGAATTGTAAGGTGTAATGCTTTGTTAGTATCACATCGGTGAGGAGTAGACTAATTAGGGTGCGCTAACATCAATTAGAACCAAAAAGAAAATTTTAAAAAATATATAAAAATAAATAAATAACCGTAGCCCACATTCACACACAACCACTGGGAAAGAAGGGCTAGGGTGGGGGATGGCGGCGGCCTCGCCACCAGCACCGCCGAGGACAATTAAATCTATGGTTAACTCAAGCATATGCAAGTAAATACAACGCCTTTAGCAGGCTGTTCCCATCGAAACCAAAAGAAACCTTATTAGGTCCATTGCCGGTTTAAGCATTGAGCTCCACATTCAATGTTTTCCAATTGACACTTGGAAAGAATTCGTTTACATCTTTACCTTGAAGTTATATATGTCAACAATCTAATTATGACTAAAAAAAAAAATTTAGATTGGTGATGAACTTAATAATTATCCATATTGGAATCTATATCGAATTTTTTGTTATTTTCCTAAGTAAAACTAAGCACCATATTTAGTGTCGAATAATGTCTCGAATATAAGTTTGTAGATGAATCGTGACCTGGTAGCAGTCTTGCCCGTATTTTGGATGTCTTCTGACTGAGATGTTATCTCCAAGAAAATTTAATGGAGTCAGAAATCTAGTTGAGCATGATCTTATATTAAAGATAATAACGAATAAAACAATAAGAATATGTACAAATGAATATTCTATTTAGTCATTGCACATTAGAGCAAACAAGAAGAGGCTTCTTTAGGGTTTTCTCTCTGTGCATTTTCCTTGGGTGTAATTATTAAGCCATTAAGCGATTGTAGCCTTGTAAATATCTAGATTCAAGTGGATTGGATTCTTTGCAGCTGGCTCCCCCTTAGCGTAGGTGCCGATACTCGGAGCCAACTACAAAAATACATGGTGTACTTATTGTTCTGCATTAATTGCTTTGATAATTTCTTCTTCCTGCATTAGATTTAAATTGTAAGATCTGTTCGCTTCCACAATATTTCACGACTTTCAGTAAAGTACACACATTTAACAAATAACTTTGGAATTTGGAGCAACATGAGATGGTTAACAATCAACTTGATTTATATAAATACTAAAACAATGGCTTCTGAAGGAGCAAAAGCCAGCTCAGCTGATAAAGGGCTGCGAAAGGCAATGCTTGTAGCGAGCACATAGGATCAAAATCACTTAATCAAGTTGGCCTAGGATTTGTAGAAAAGGAAGGACCAGCTACTTTTATATCTATAACCTAATCAATGGATTATAAAAAGAATAGCATGTTCACAAGAAATAAGCCTGCATAAGTAGCTGAAAAAAAAATCTGATCGTTGATGCTCAAATTAAAGACAGAAAGGAAGATGAAGCAAAGAAAAAGCAATCCATGATTAGATTACATCTCCAAGAAATGTTGTTTACAGTTAAAAAAACAGTAATCAGCTCCTTATAATCGATAAATGGAGAGATTTGATTGCATAATTGAGAGATTTGGTTAAAAAGTGACTCGGAGGACAAAGGTGGATGGACAACTACATATAAGAGCAATCGACAACAGGGTAAGGACGGTCGACAAGTACCATAACTCATCCACGAAACATACGGTGACCAATTACTGTACAATTTTGCTAAGTGTTGGACACAAGACATTATAATGGGTTGGTCAAAGATGTTGAATGAGGCACAAATGCGAAGTGATGGTCGAATGTCTGAATGGTCATGGAAGTTGTGACCGCTTCTGGTTGAGCTTGATTAACGGGCGAATAGAAAGCTTGAAATCTCCAAAAATGTGCAGTTGTAATCGTACTTAGAGTAGTAACTGTTTGTGGGTAGTTGTAATTAGTGGGCCATAGATGTCCACAGTAAGCGTACATAGAGAGATTTATCTCTTTTCCAAACATTTTTTTAATCAGAAATACGATGTGCATTAGTAGTAACTCAACAAGTTCCACTACATAAAATGAGATTCCGAACATAGTAAAGCCTATAAGGCATGGGGAGGATTGGACAATCAATTGTGAGGTAAGGATCCACATCGATAAGATTTTGCAATCTCGTTCGCTACCTTGTTTGTGTCTCTGTTATAGTGGGCCAAAGTCAGATTTTTGAAGCCCATAATTAAGTCTCTGGCTTTGGTGATAAGCGTACTTGCCTCTCACGTGAGCTGAAATGTGCCTTGAAGACTCTTTATAAGTACCTCGCAGTCAGACTCAAGTAAGAGGATTTCTTCCATTCATGCGATCAGAAGAAGAAATCTTAGGGTTTCTACCAAAGCCGAAGCTTCCACCTATTCAGCCGAGATCGTCCGCACTGTTCGCCCAAAACTATCCATCAATACTCCATTGCTATCTCGAATGACACAACTGATAGCTCCAAAAGTCGACTCTTTTCCAAACATTAAGCCAGTGAAGTTCATTATTTCTATTTATCACGTTCTTCGCACATTTATTTTCCCAGTACTCTAATTTTCCAAATTGATCATTCATTTCTTTTCAATTCCAAGCCAAGCAATTTTCTGTCCAAGATCAACACAAAACCTATTTCACAAAAAAAAAAAAAAACAAACAAAATCAACTCTTTTTTTGGTGAAAGATTTTCACATTCCATGTGAAAATCCCCTTTTGAGTGAAACAAATGCAAAATGCAACCGTGATAGATCAAACATTAGCATATCGAGATTATTTAACACATACATAATAATTAACAAGAGAGATCACATCTTTCTCACTTTACTCTCTAGCTTCTCGAATTGCACTTTCAATCTTCTTGGCCATAGATTGGAGGCAAAAATCAATGTAAGAGCTCAAATCTTGGAGCCCCAGCCCTCAACAGGATCAGACACAAAAGACCACTCAATCATGCACCCACCATTCTTACCATCCCCATCATTTACGGCCATCACTCTAACTGTGGAAACATAGTACTTCAGCCCCATATTGTTGTCCAAGACCTCATAGCTGAAGCACTTGTCACTAGGGTCCATCATGAGGAGCCGCTCGTTGGCCCACTTGAGCTTCGACGGATCCGAGTCCCCGCCAAGGGAGGCAGAGGCGCAGTACCGGACGAGGCCGGGCTGGCTTGGGACACCCTCAACTCGGTGGCACGTGTCGATGGAGGGAAGCAATTTGTGAAGGCTGCAAAAGTCCTCCAGGAATGGCCACACTTGGTCCGGTGTAGGCCCTTTCAGCTTAGCAATGGCCTTGCCTTCCCATTTTGGTTGGGTTTCTTCTGCCATTGATGTTGTGTGTGTGAGAGTGAGTGAGAGAGAGAGAGAGAGAGAGAGAGTTGTTGGGTTTATGGCGAAGATGGGGACACTTATAAAGATCACGTCCATATTTCCGTTTCTTTATTCATCGGAAGGACCAGCTTGAATAAAAAAAAAACAATATATAATGTAGAGATTTAATTGTATAAGAAAAGCTGAGAGATTTGATTGAAAATTTCAGGGACTACCAACCTTAAACTATTTTTGTTTTGTGGACTACTAGCAAAGCATGAATCACGATTCTTTGGTGGACCAGAGCATTATCGTATGGAATTGCACCATTGAGATTGCTTACATTATTAAATTTTGATTGCTCCAATGTCAGATTTCATTTGTCATTTCTGTCCATGACGAGTGGCCCCTAACGCATCATTGTTAATTCTATCTCTTAGACATCCTTGTCATTATAGATCTTGTGTTGTATATATATTACCTCTTCAACTCTTTGGAAGCTAGAAAACTAGTAACTAAAAATCAAAGTAGATTTAATTAGACGAGAACAATTTTAAATCTGCATGGTTAATTCCAGCATATGAAAATAAAGAGAGGGAAAATTACAAAAAAAAAAAAGAGAGAGTCCTAAACTTATTGCAATTGTGTGAATTCAGTCCTGGTCAATTGAGATCCAAATCTTTTTGTATTAGTGTCAATTTAGTCCTCCCCATTAATTTGAGTTGATAATTGATGATATAGATGCCAGCCGTCCGCCAGCCGTCCAGCAATCCCACATGGCGTTGCCTGTGCTAATATTGATCCTCTTCTAAAATTCTATTTTCTTTTTGAATATTATATCTTTTTTTGTCTCTCTCTTTTTTTTTGGTTATTGGCCGACAGGAGGCTGAGGCTAGTGACCTCCATCGGCCATTCGGCGAGGGTAGCGGCCCTCGCCAGCGGCTAATTTATTATACATTGTGGAAATTAGTATATAAAATCAAGGTTTCCTAGTGTGAGTCAAAAGTCAAATGAGAACACGTAAAAAACAGAATTCTACTAATTTATTTTGCATTATGGAAAATAAGAAAAGTATCTGAATTTTCTCTCCGCGAGTAAGTGAAAATATTTGAGTTATTGTAATTCTATAGTTCTCTGTATTCATGGTGCATTTCTTGTACCCAGCTCTCTCCATGATTAGGTATAGACACACGGACCAAATCACATAATTTTGTAACGCCTTCTTATCCCTTATACATTTGCCTGGCAATTGTTCGTCTCGCATTCGATTCAAAATATAAGATTGATTATTTTTCACGTTATTTTTACAGTATTTAGTGAAGTACACACATATAACAAGATCATTAAGGAATTAGAGCAATTTGAGATGGTTAACAATTAGCCTCATTTACATGTTAGTAAAGAGATTGGCTTCTGAAGGAGCAAAAGCCAGCTTCGCTGATAAGGACTGTGAAAGCCAATGCTTGTAGTAAGCACATGGGATCAAAATCGATTCATCAGGTTGGCATAAGATTCTACGAAAAGGAAGGTTAGCCACCTCTACACCTATTAACATAATTAATGGATTACAAACGGACATGCATTTTTCTTGTAGCTCGACTTCTTCCTCTTACCTGCAGCTTCATGTCCGAATAAAGAATAAAGTAAGAATAAAGTAAAAAGGTGTAAATAAGTCATCTCGAATCAGTGAATTCATTGTAAAATCTCTCTCATTATAGAATAGATTTTTATTACAATTTTTTTTGGCTAATAAAGGGATCAAATGGTATAATTCTTTGGCGGATCCCTCTTATTCCTATTTTGTTCCCTTCGTTTTTTCTTCTTCTGTTTCATTCTTGTTTTTTCAAGACACCACTTCTCCTAAGTTACGGGGCTATTTTGCCGAGTTCCTCATCAACATATAGAATCTTCACGGGGAATAAGCCTACATAATTAAGGGAAATGAGAAGCTGACTGCAGCATTATTTCTGGGAGAGTGACATGCAACCGGATCACTTGTTTATCCGATTTTCTTGGGAAGTCAGGAAGAATCCACAGGGCTTCTTTCCTTCTTGATTTCCCAACCGAGAAACCTAATTTTAACGGACTTCGTATGATCCCAGAAAGAAGAAACCATATGCATTTCCCCTAGCTTGAATACCTCAACAAGAATTAAGAAAAGAATAGCAGAAATTAATGGGAAAAATGAATGCTGGCCAATCGTTTCCTCAAGGGAAATGTGTGTCTCCTGTAGTTCGTATGTGCAAAAGAATATTAGAGGACAAACCTAAATTGAAGTGCAGATTGAGTAAAGCAAATGATCCGAGCCCAACAAATTGACGTTATGTTCTTAAGACAAATTTGTCCCCTCCACTGATACCGAAGGTTCTGTGGACAGTTGCCTCCTAGGATAGAACGGATCGTCTTTCCTATGAAGTGGTACTTTTTCAAAGAAAACCTTCGAACTCAACTTTGGAGGATAATCGCACAATGAGTATATGTGAGAGTGTCTGATGAATGCGTGTGTATGTAATGTCCGTTCGAAAAAACGAGAGCCAATCCGAGAGCCAATCCATAAAGCTAAATTTATATTCCCAAATAATAATCAAGATACGAGAAAAACGAAGCAAGGTGAATCAATATTGTTTTTTCAAAAGTGGGTTTTCGTCCGTAATTGCAAAATTGAGAGTTGATAATTAAAAAATTTTGATTGATAACCAATTTTTCAATGACTTATTAGTAACTTTTGATAGATTTATGAAGTCAGTGTCTCTTTTATACGATATGCAAATTACCCAATATTATGATCTTTTATTAAGTTTCATTTCTCTATTCTACCGATGGTTTAAATTTACTTACTTTATATGAATTTAACACTTTTATTTGAGTGACTTGCCAAATTTTCATTTAAATTACTAACTAGATTTTGGACAGGTCCATGGCCAAAAAGAAAAGAACAGATTAAACTTGATTGATTGTGTGAATTGTATGGTCAATATTTGCCTTTAGGTATACATGTCAATAATCTGATTGTGAGCGTATGAAATTTTTGTTGCACTGATGGCGTATCTAACAACCATCCATATCAAAATCTTTTTTTCTTTTCCCTTTTCTAAGTAAAAGTAAGCACCTTATATAGTGCTAATTTATGTTTCAAGTTTGAGCTTGTGTACGAAACTCAACCTAGTAGAAGTATCACTCGTATTTTGAATCTATTCTGATTGGGACATTATCTCCAAGCAAATTTAGTGGAGTCCAAAATTTGGTGAAGTCTGATCTTGGATTTAAGATAAAAGGATGAAAATCTAGGTTTCATAGTTTGAGTTGTCAAGTCTCACAACAAGCAAATTTATTACACATCAGAGCAAACGAGAAGAGTGCTTGGGTTTTTTCTCTCTGAATTTTTGAGTGAGTTCCCTACAAGGGATTGTAAAATATTACTTGTAAATTTGCTTTGAGTGAAATGGGATTGGGAAAATTGATAGCGACTGAGCAGTAGTAATTTTGTAATTTTCCACAGTCATAGTAGATTTATTTGCAGATGACACTCTCCGAGGAGTTTGTACTCACACTCTACTGAACCACACAAATCTCCAATGTTCTTACCATTCTTTATTGATTTCTTTGATACAATCTTCTTCTTGCATCAGGTTTGAATTGCAAGATCTATTAACTCCCGTATCATTTGGCAAAATTTAGTACCTTACACAGATCTAACGAAGTCATTATGGAAACATGAGGTGGTGAATAAATAACTTGATACGTACATTAATGAACTGGCTTTTGAAAGAGCAAAAAACCAGCTTAGCTGATAGGGAAATCTAGTCGTTAGTAAGCAAATTAAAATTCAGAAGAGAAGATTAAGCAAGGAAAAAGGAAATTCTTGCTGAGATTGAAGCGCCAGGAAATGCACAACACAAACTTAAGAGATCAATCACTATCTATTAAAATTATATAAAGCATGCATAATCAATCAACAAGAGATCACATCTTTCTCACTTCACCCACCAGCTTCTTGAATCGCACTTTCTATCTTCTTGGCCACAGATTGGAGGCGAAAATCAAGGAAAGACCCTCATATCTTGGAGTCCCCAACCGTCAACTGGATCAGACACAAAGGACAACTCAATCACGCAACCAACCACCTTACCATCCCCGCCGTCATTCATGGGCTTCACTCTAATCGTGGCAACATAGGACTTGAACCCAAGATTGTTGTCCAAGACCTCATAGCTGAAGCACTTGTCACTGGGTTCCATCGTGAGGAGCCGCTCATTGACCCACTTGAGCTTCGGCGGGTCTGAGCCATTGCAATTAGTGGTGGCAGCAGCGTACCGAACTAGGCCAGGCTGGCCCGGGACGCCCTCGACTCGGTGGCACGTGTCGAGTGTGGGGAGGTACTTGTGGAGGTTGCAAAAGTCCGCCAAGTATGGCCACACTTGGTCTGGTGTTGGCCCTTTGAGCTCAGCAATGACCTTGCCTTCCCATCTTGATTGGCTTACTTCTGCCATTGAGAGAGAAGAGCGAAAGATGTTGGGGGATGTTGGGTTTGTGGCAAAGATGGAGAAATTTATAAGATAAAGCCCGAACAGGGGGCATCTAGATTCCCTTTCTGTTGGTATACAATCAAACTTAAGAAAAAAGGAGTGGGACAAAGTTTGCAATGGACAAAGTTTGCAAAATGAAATAAGTATGATTGTACTGTCATTACCTTAATCAAGGCAAGCAGAGAACCACTGTCGAAGTGGGCGATCAATTTTTTTTTTTTTAATTACCATTGACACCTTATTTTTATTTTTTATAAATCATTTCATTTGCATAAAAATTAGAACTAATCTTAGTTCTAGCAAAAAATAATTAAATCATTTCTCATATTTAATTTAATTTTCATTGCATTTGCATATTTATTGGACCGGCGGCAAATGGACATTTTTAAGTTTTCAAGCTGATTGAATTATTTGGAATGAGCCATAAGAGCTCAAGAATTGGCCAATGTCCATGATTATCATTAGAGGCCAAAATTGTAATCAAAATATCAAAATTAATTTATTAATTGAAAATTTACAGAATAATTAAGCTTTTTATTTTAGGGTTGCTTAACCTAGCTCTACGTTAAGGGTGTGTTGTCACACGGCGATTAGGGGGACGGCGCCAACCCAAAAAAATCGTAAGGAGAGAGACCCTTTTTCCTCTGCCCATATCACCCATGAATCGAAGAACCAGCGTTTGATGGAGGACGTCCCACCACATTGAAGAGGAAGAAGAAGACAAAGGGAGGCCTTGCACGCCACAGAAAAAGGCCCTCACGTTCTGCATATGCAAAGAAGAAAATAGGAGAAGTCAAAAAGGGTGGTTCTGGCGGTGGTCTTTGTCTTTCTCGGTTACTATCTCTGCTTCTCCCGCCTTGTCTTTCCTCCCTGTCGCTGTTGTGGTTTCAAACTACGAATACTGAAGCTGCTGGTCGACATCTCTTGCTGGACCGGACGACCTGCCTGCCGTCCAGCGGTTTCTGGACTGCTGATCAGCCCGTTCTCAAGGTTGATCCAGCCCTGTTCTTGATCTTATTGGATATCTAACTCAGCTCCTTTTTTTTTTGTTTGAGAATGTAAATAGAGCTAATAATTCAAAAAAATAAAGGTAGAAAGTCTACACGTAGTAGCCAAAACTACATTTTTCTAGGAAGGTAGAATTTTTTGGTAAAGTGAAGTTCTACCTCTTATATTTTTATGCACCTTGGTCAAAGTAATATGAATGTTAATTGACTTGTTTTGGAACCATCTCTAATTGCGTTCGATTCAAATACAATATATGGTTGCGAAGAAGATACTTTTAGGAGTCTCGCCGCCAAATCTTTGCCCGTTATTGCCCTAATCATCCATGAAAGTTCCTCATTCCATCCCTCCAAAGAGCACCTAATCCCATATTGCATAAAGATTTTGCACCAAATGTTGCCTGTAGAGAGAGTCTGCATTGGGGATAGCATATGCGTTTTCACATATTCAAGCTTATATCTGCTTCCTTTCTAGTATCAGAGCCATTCACCATCGAAATCAAGTTAAGATTAAGATTCTAAGTCAGAACCTATATGACGGGAAAAACCTTCAAATCTTTTAGAAACTCCCCCAGATATTTTACCTATTCATATAAACTTTCCTATTTCTTTATCCCTCCCACCAAAACTCCGCACATCTACAGTATCCAGGATGGACTATATTTATGAAGAAGCCTATCTTAACGAAGAAAGCAAGACCTCAGAGACCTAACTTCCTCTCATGAACCGATATTCCACCTTTTTCAAACCCTTGTCCTTCTCCCCTATCAATCCCTCAAATACCTTATCAAATAGACCCTTGTCCTGTCAAGGAGTATGCCCACTCTTCAAAGTTTGATCAACATCCGATTATGTCCACTCAACAAGAACATTTCATCACTCTTAGTATTCCTCAAGAGTTCCCTCTTCAATGGGCACAACAGGATTACACACATCTTCATTTTGGAACAATTCATCTTGCTCTTTCCTTCGATGGACGTGAGGGCTTACAAGTTGTTGCATGAGTAGCACTGCTTGATACTAGTTTTATAGACTATCAATATGCCTACAATGAAACAATTCAGACTACTTTGAATGCTAACACTACTTTTGTTACCCTCTTTCTGAATTTCAACATGGCCCTTATTGATCCCAGCTCTTTGTTTGCCCTCAAAGTACAGTTACAAATCACTGGAGCTCCTCACACTTCTAGATTTATAGCCACTACTTTGCATTACCAAATGATCTACAAAGTCCAAAATAATGCTATTGATCTTAATCTTCCAAGTTTGGAAGATGCCTTGTTTATCTCTATTGATCATAATCAGACTTGTTGTGTTCATGTGCCAAGACAAATTCCCAAAGACCAACTTGTTAAACTTCTTCCTGATAGTTGGGTGACCAAATATGAGAAACTTCACCAGAACACATGACATGTTCAATCCTCTGAACTCCAGTTTATCAAAAAGGAAGATAGTATTATTACTATCAAATTCGTCAAAGAAAAGGAAGACTTTACTTCTATTTTCACTTCTATTCCTACCATTCTGTGTTTTACTCCATGTCCAACTGACCTACTGAGCATGGAATGTCTAGACCCCAAACAGTTCGTCTAGTCCTTCAACTCAAGTGGGTAATCTGCCCATTATTTTAGACATCCTATAGGACACTATTTTTGGGACATTGATTTTGCCTATCCGCCGTGTTTCCAAACCCAAGAAGAAGAGGATGACAAACCTTCGTCCAACAAAAAGAAAAAAGAAGAAAGATTCCTTTTAGTAAAGGTATCTTGGTGGTGATCCTACAAAAAGACCACTTGAAGAAGATGGTAGAAAGCTTCAATTCATGGTCAGATATGGCACTCCCAAACAACCTTGCATTATGTCACCTCCACCTCCTTGTTTGGATACATAAAGATCTCCACCACCTCCACTTTCATCACCAAAGAAATCTGTCATCGCTCCATTCTACAAACTCATCTAGAAATGGGTAAAGAAACATTCTTATCACATTAAACTTCATGGACCATATACTTGCACCTCAAAACTTGAACTACCTCCAACCTTACCCAGTATTTGTATGTTTTGACCCAAAGATTTCTCTCCACTCCAAGCACCAGTTGAATCTAGCAGTGGTATTAGTGGCACAAATTTCCTCCATTGGAAAGTTTTTCGGATCCACAGCAAAGGTATTATTATAATACCCGCTCCTCTCCTCATGATGTGAATTCTCATGGACAACACAAGGGACCTATTCCAACTGAAGCTGTTTTGGCTGGCAGACAAAAAATTTCCTTGCACAGAATGTTATTTTAAATACTATTGCTACTCATCTTGAATGAGTAGACCAGAGCACTGATATGTCTAAAAAGATGCTGGAAGATTTCCATAAGAGACTTCATCCGCTGGAAACCATGCAAATCCCTTATTATTATCTAGAAGATCAAACCCCTGAAATTGAAATGCTCAGGCATCAGATCTAGGTCCTCCATAATCAAATCTTAAACTAAAAGCCTTCTTCTTCTAAATCTTTTCTATTTCCTTCCACTTCAATTCCACGATCAAGATCTGTTCCTTTAGGATCATCTTCATCATTTGTAGCCATCCTTGGTTCAGCTCCTCCCCTTCTACCAAAGACAAACTTCTTATCTGTTAGAAAACGATTGAGGGAAATAGACAAAGAATCTCAAGAAAAAGAGAAAAAAAAAAAAGCTCATATACCTATAGCACCCCCAGAACCTTTATCATCTCCACCTCCACCTCCACTCACAAAACCGTGTTCCACATGTATGGTCTCAAATCCAATTGAGAATTTCCTCAAGTACCAAATTCAAATTCCTAACATTTCTGCCATAAATCCACCAGACTCTCCTTAGATTGAATCATTCGATTCTGATTCAAATCCATCGAATTTGGACTTTCTAGATGACTCATCCTCAAATGATCCATCTCCTAATAATAAAATTCTCATGATAGATCTAGTATCATCAGATGTGGCCTCAGAATCGAAAATGGTTCATCATTCTGCTTGATGAGTACAAGGATACTTGAGGAGAGCGCAAACGCATGTGGAGGTAGTCAGTGGCTAGTAGCGGGGTAGCTAGCCTGGGATTCCCTCAACTCGATGGCACGTGTCAAAAGAGGGAAGCAACCTCTGAAGGCTGCAAAAGTCCTCTAGGAATGGGCACCCTTGGTTCGATGTTAGCCTTTTCAGCTCAACAATGGCCTTGCCTTCCCATTTTGGTTGGGTTTCTTCTACCATTGATTTTTTTTTTTTTTGAGAGAGAGAGAGTGTGTGTGTGTGTGTGTGTGTTTTGTTAGATTTATGGATTTTCAGTTCTCCATTTTTCATAAAAACTATGGCATTGGCACGTGTGAAAGTGTACGAATTCTCAACTCTCAAATATTTTAACTGAATATGACACTTCACTCTGAAAAATAAATGAGTGATAACATACATGTGTACTGAGTATGATATGATCTCAAAAGTTATGTCGCATGTGTATTGAATGTGTCCAGTCATTGTTGACTATCTTACGTGGCACAATGCCACATCAGTGTTTTTCTGCTAAAAATGGCCGAAGTAACTATATTGGAATTTCATGCAAATGCTTAGGACTAAATTGACATCCATATAATAGGTTTATGGCTAATTAGACAATTTCTTCCACAATTACCTAGCATGTCACCTCCAAATAGAAAAATTACTCACATCAAATTTGAAGAATACCTATATTAGCCCCTCTTTTGCCTCTCTTTGTGGCCAAAAGAAAACCAAAGGCCAAAGCCTCTTGCTGGCCAACTATTGAAGCTCGACGACCTCCCTTGGCCCTTGAGTGAGGGCAGCCACCTGTCGGCCCAAAAAAAAAAAGACAGAAAAAATTATAAAGAAATAAAAAGTAATTAAAATTAAAAAATATTAAATTATTATTAAAAATTCATCACGTCACCATCGGTCGGCCAAATGGACCGAATTGGCATAATTACAAAAATTTTAGGACTCAATTAGCACAAAAATATTTAGAACTGAATTGGCACGATTGCAATATGTTTATGATTTTTTTTTGGTAATTTTCTCTTGTTATATAATGTAATCATATTAAAGAACTAGCTTCTCTAGTTATATATGTGTGTATATACATACCTATATGTGCCATGACATTTAACGATCACGTCTCTATTTCCGTTTCTTTATTCATCGGAAGGACCAACTTGAATAAAAAAAACATATATAATGTAGAGATTTAATTGAATAAGAAAAGCTGAGAGACTTGATTGAAAATTTCAGGGACTACCTACCTTAAACTATTTTTATTGTCTTGTGGACTACTAGCAAAGCATGAATCACGTTTCTTTGGTGGACCAGAGCATTACCGTATGGAATTGCACCGTTGAGATTGCTTACATTATCAAATTTTGATTGCTCCAATGTCAGATTTCATTTGTCATTTCTGTCCATGACGTGTGGCCTCTATCGCACCATCGTTAATTCTATCTATTAGACATCTTTCCCATTATAGATCTTGTAATTTTTTTTTTTTTGGACCTCTTCAACTCTTTGGAAGCTAGAAAACTAGTAACTAAAAATCAAAGTAGATTTAATTAGACGAGAACAATTTTAAATCTCGGTGGTTAATTCCAGCATATGCAACTAAAGAGAGAGAAAATTACAAAAAAAAAAAATCTTAAACCTATTGCAATTTTGTGAATTCAATCCAAAACTTTTTTTTTTTTGGCCAATTGAGATCTAAATCTTTTGTATTCGTGCTAATTTACTCCTTTTGATCAATTTTAGCTCGAAATTGATGATATGAATGCTAGCCGTCCTATGTGGCACTGTTTGTGCTGATACTTAGGCTTGGTGACCTTCGTTGGCCATTCGGCCAGGGTAGCGGCCCTCACATGCTGGTAATTTATTATTCATTGTGGAAATTAATATATAAAATCAAGGTTTCTTAGTGTGAGTCAAAAGTCAAATGAGAACATGAAAAAAACAGAACTCTACTAATTTATGGAAAAAAGAAAAGTATCTAAATTTTCTCTCATCGAGTAAGTGAAAATACTTGAGTGATTGTAATTTTGTAATTCTCTGTATTCATAGTGCATTTTTTGTAGCGGGCTCTCTTCATGATTAGGTATGGACACACAAACCAAATCATATAATTTTACGATGTCCTTATTCCTTATTCATTTGTTTGGCAATTTCTTCTTCTCGCATTTGATTCAAATTATAGGATCGATTATTTTTCACATATTTTACAATATTTAGGGCAAAAGTACATTAAAATGTCAATATTTGTGCACGGTGCTCACTTTATTGCGAATATTTTTTTATCACTTAAGTGCCATTTTTTTTTTTGAAAAACGACTATTTCAATGCAAACTTCGGTGAGCTTAGCCCGAAAGTGTATGTGGCATCTACGTTGCACATCAGAGGGTGTTAGTTAGTAAAAAAAATAAAAATCAATAAAGAATCCACATAATAAAAAAAATTAAAATAAGCTAAAAAAAATGCAGTTACGGCAGCAAGGACTGTGAGCCCTCTTTGTCGCCGCACTAAGGGTCAGCAAGGCTTGTCTGTGGCTAGCCAAGGCCACACCCAATGATGAATCTGCGAGGTTGACCTCGCAGAGCCATAACAAGGCTTGACGTCGCCCAGATCTAAGCCAAGTCTGCCTTGCCAAGGTTTTGCGAGGTGTCGGCTAGCCACGGCTAGGCCTCGCCGACCTCTAACAAGGCAGTAGTGGTGAGGGCCTTCGTCGCTACAACTGCAACCTTTTTTTCTTTTACTTTTTTTATGTTATTTTTCTATGTAATTTTAATTTAAAAAATAAATTATTTTTAAATCTAAAAGTCCACGTGGCTTTATTATTATTATTTAAATATTTCCATGTAATTAATTAAAAAATGCCACATGTTTGGTCGAAATTGGCATTTAAGGGCCTATTTGGTTCAACTTTGGGGTAATATCATTGGGAAAATGCAAATATTGTTGGGCTAAAGAGGATTTTCGAAATGCAAATAGTGTCTGATAAAATATATTTTAATAATACATTAAAAAGAATCTTTGACCTAAATGCCATTTGGTAAAAATACCATTTGTAAAAAAATTCGATTTTTAAATATTTTCTATTTTTAAATTATTTTTTTTATTTTTAATTACTTTATTTAATTTTTTTTCCTTCTCCCTTCGTTAATTTCTTCTCAGCCTATCGCTTGCCATGACGGTTGTTGGTGATCAACCATAAGCTAGGTTTAGCCTCACCTCGAGCTCATCGGTGATTGACGAGCTAAAGTAGACACTCCTGTCGTTGAGCCGCAAGCTCGTTGACCCACGTGTCATGTTCCATCATTGAGCGGCCACCATTGACGAGGTTAGTGATCGGCAAAAGAAGGAGTAGCAGGTGGAGGAAGGAGGAAGGAGGAGGAAAAAAAATAAAATAAAGATTAAAAAATGAAAAATTTTAGTTGCATTCTGAAAATGCAACTTTCGAAAGTACCTACAAAACTACTTTGGGCTAGAGGTCTTTGGAAATGTAATTGCAATACTCCAAAGTTGAGCAAAAAACGAACCAAGCACTATTTTGTTTTTTTTTTTCCCAATGGACTTTAAAAGTCCCAAAGCCTCTTCTAAATGCTGAACTAAACAGACCCTAAGTAATTATTTTTTTGTCAAAATTGGCACTTAAGCGATCATTCTTTCTCTGATTTGGCACTTAAGTTATCCCAAAAAAATATATTGGTACCAAAGTGAGTGCCGTATACAAATATTGGCACTCCAGGTGTACTTTTGCCCAATATTTAGTAAAGTTCACACATATAACAAGATTATTATGAGAATTAGAGCAATTTGAGATGGTCAACAATTAACTTCATTTGCGTGTTAGTAAAGAGATTGGCTTCTGAAGGAGCAAAAGCTAGCTTAGCTGATAACGACTGTGAAAGCCAATGCTTATAGTAAGCACATGGGATGAAAATCGATTCATCAGGCTGGCATAAGATTCTACGAAAAGGAAGGACTAGCAACCTCTATACCTATTAACCTAATTAATGGATTCCAAACAGAAACATATCAACGTAGAGAAACTTCACAGGGAATAAGCCTACATAATTAAAGGAAATGAGAAGCTGACTGCGGCATTATTCTTGGGAGAGTGACGTGCAACCGGACCACTTGTTTATCCGATTTCCTTGGGAAGTCAGGAAGAATCCACAGAGCTTCTTTCCTTCTTGATTTCCCAACTGAGAAACCCAAGTCTACCGGACTTCGTGTGATCCCAGATAGAAGAAACCGTATGTATTTCCCCTGGCTTGAACACCTCGACAAGAACTAATAGAAAAGAACAGCAGAAATTAATGGGAAAAATGAATGCTGGCCAATCGTTTCCTCAAGCGAAATGAACCTGCCGCCGTCGGAGCATCACCTGTCTTCTGTTGCAGCGGTGGTGAGTAAAGCCCATGCCCCGTGCAGCCACAGCGTGATTGCTGAATGCATTGGTGTATGACCTATGTGGCACGACGAGAGCAGCCAATATTTCAGTTGTGTATAAGTGGTAATCGATGATTGGGCTCGAGTATCCAAAATTTTCTCCCCACTCGATTGACCAACAATAGATTTGATCTTTGTGCTCGAGTTGCCTGTCCTGTGCAAAATAGAACGTGCGGTCCTACTTGCACCATTACACGTTGCCTATAGTGATGCCATTATGCTAGTCGAGTCCTATAATCAATCGAAAAGTTTTAATTATTAATTCTCTTTAATTAAGAGTCAGAAAGGAGGATAAAGCAAATAAATCGGTTTATAATGCTGAGATTAGTTCTCCAAGAAATGCAAAGCACAATCATAAGAGGTCAAACGCAATTATATGGAAACTATTAAAGCATACATAATCTATCAAGAAGAGAGATCACATCTTTCTCCCTTCACTCACTAGCTTCTTGAATAGCACTTGCTATCTTCTTGGTCGAATGTCTCAATGGTCATGGAAGTTGTGACCGCTTATGGATAAGCTTGATTGATTAACGTGCAAATAGAAAGCTTGAAATCTCCAAAAATGTGCGGTTGTAATCGTACTTAGAGTGGTAATTCTTTGTGAGTAGTTGTAATTAGTGGGCTATAGATGTCCACAGTAAGCATATGTAGAGAGATTTATCTCTTTTCCAAACATTTTTTTTATTAGAAATATGATTTGCATTACTAACTTAACGAGTTCGAGTACAAAAAATGAGATTCTGAACATAGTAAAAGCCTATAAGACATGGGGAGGATTGGACAATCAATTGTGAGGTAAGGATCCACAATGAGATTTTGCAATCCAGTCCGCTAACTTATTTGTGTCTCTGCTATACGTGAACTGATTTGTGCCTTGAAGACTCTTTATACGTACCTTACACTCAGAGTCAAGCAAGAGGGTTTCTTCCATTCGTGCGGTCAGAAGAAGAAATCTTAGGGTTTCCACCAAAGCCAAAGCTTCCACCTATTCAGCTAAGAGTTCCGCACCGTTCGTGCAAAACCATCCATCAATACTCCATTGCTATCTCGAACGACAAAACTAATAGCTCCAAAAGTCTACTCTTTTCCAAACGATAAGTCAATGAAGTTCATTATTTCTATTTATCTCGTTCTTTGCACATTTATTTTCCCAGTACTCTAATTTCCCAAATTGGTCGTCCGTTTCTTTTCAATTCCAAGCCAAGCAATTTTCTGTCCGAGATCAACACAAAACCTATTTCATAGAAAAACCAAAATCAACTCTTTTTTGGGGAAAGATTTTCACATTCCGAGCGAAAATCCCCTTTTGAGCGAAACAAGTGCAAAATGCAAACGTAAGAGATCAAACATTATCATACCAAGATTATTTAACACATGCATAATAATTAACAAGAGAGATCACATCTGTCTCACTTCACCCTCTAGCTTCTTGAATTGCACTTTCGATCTTCTTGGCCATAGATTGGAGGCAAAAATCAATGAAAGAGCTCAAATCTGGAGCCCCCAGCCCTCAACTGGATCACACACAAAAGACCACTCAATCATGCACCCCCCATTCGTACCATCCCCATCATTCACGGGCATCACTCTAACTGTGGCAACATAGGACTTCAGCCCCATATGTTGGTCCAAGGCTCATAGCTGAAGCACTTATTACTAAGGTCCATCATAAGGCCGCTCATTGGCCCACTTGAGCTTCGACGGTCCGAGCCGCCATCAAGGAAGGTGGAGGTGCAGTACCGACGAGGCCCGGCTGGCCTGGGGTGCCCTCAACTCGGTGGCACGTGTCAACGGAGGGAATCAATTTGTGAAGGCTGCAAAAGTCCTCCAGGAATGGCCACACTTGGTCCGGTGTCGACCTTTCAGTCAGCAATGACCTTGCCTTCCCATTTTGGTTGGGTTTCTTCTGCCTTGTGGGTGGTTTGGGGGGGGGGGGGGGGGGGGGGGGTGCTTGTGGTGGAGAGCGATTTGGGGGTTTTGGGGGGTAGTTTTGTTCGTTACATGGCAAAGATGGAGATATTTATACAGAAATCTTCAGTTTACCATTCTTCGCAAAAAGTATGTCATTGGCGTGTTGTGGAAGTGCACGAATTCTCAACTCTCAAATATCTTAACTGAATATGACACTTCGATCTAAAAAATAAACGAGTGATAAGATGCATCTGTGCTGAATATGATATGATCTCAAAAGTTATGTCGCATATGTCTAAATAGTAAATATGTACAGTCATTGTCGGCTGTCTTTACGTGGCACAACGCCACGTCGGCATTTTCTCGCTAAAAATGGCCGAAAGACTACATTAAAATTTCATGCAAATATTTAGGACTAAATTGACACCATATAATAGGTTCATGACTAATTAGATAATTTCTCCACCCAATCACATAACATGTCACCTCCAAATAGAAAAATTACTCACCTCAAATTTGAAGAATACCTATATTAGCACCTCTTCTACCTCTCTTTGTGGCCAAAAGAAAACCAAAGGACAAAGCCTCAAGGCTCCTCCCGGCCACCTGTCAAGGCCGGCAACCTCCGCTGGCCCTGGGTGAGGGTAGCCTCCTGTGGCCCAAAGCAAAAAAAAAAAAAAAGATAGAAAAATTATTAAAAAAAATAAAAAGTAATTAAAATTAAAAATATTAAAGTATTATTAAAAATTCGTCACGTCAGCATTGACCGGCCAAATGGACCGAAATTGACATAATTTCAAAAGATTTATGATTTAACAGGCCCTGGTTTCGTTTATGAATTGGTTACACTTGCAATATATTTATATATATTTATGACTCTTTAGTAATTCTTCCTTGTTGTATAATGTAACCATATCAAAGAATTGGTCTCTCTGGTTATATGTATATATATATATATATATATATATGTGTGTGTGTATATACATACCTATTATATATAGATACAGATATACATGCACACGGAATTATGAGGTGGAATGTCACGTCATTATCATTGGTTAGACTAAAATAATTGGGATGTGCCAGCACAGATAAGAGAAAATGAAACCGAAAAACATTGAGAACGCCTAATCCTAACATGCATTTATGCATAACCGTAGAGAAGGAGGCCTCAGATGCACGACAATGGTAGCGGGCCGCTGAGACACATGACGGCCGCCGAGTTATCAAATATGGGTCAAGACGGGTTAGATGGGTCAATATAAGTCGGACCATATTCTACCCGACCCAAACCCGACCCGACCCAACCCACCCGTTTGACACCTCTAGTAGCGGCGTCACTGAGACACATGACGGCCGCCGAGTGCTCACCAGCCTCCGGTGACCATCCAATGGCTGCCGCCACCTCCACTTGAGAACTATTTTTCCAATTTATTTTCTCTTATTTTTTTTAATTCTATTGTTAATATGCTTTTAAATCTCTTTAAATTAAGTTAAGACGCACCATGACATTTAACGATCACGTCCATATTTCCGTTTCTTTATTCATCGGGAGGACCAACTTGAATAAAAAAAACATACATAATGTAGAGATTTAATTGTATAGGAGAAGCTGAGAGGCTTGGTTGAAAATTTCAGGGACTACCTACCTTGATCTATTTTTATTGTTTCGTGGACTACTAACAAAGCATGAATCACGATTCTTTGGTGGACCACAGCATTACCGTGTGGAATTGCATCATTGAGATTGCTTACATTATCGAATTTTGATTGCTCCAAATGTCAGATTTCATTTGTCATTTTTGTCCATGACGAGTGGCCTCTAACGCGTCATTGTTAATTCTATCTCTTAGACATCCTTCTCATTAATTTATAGATCTTGTATTTTTTTTTAACCTCTTCAACTCATTGGAAGCTAGAAAACTAGTAACTAAAAATCAAAGTAGATTTAATTAGACGAGAACTATTTTAAATCTCTGTGGTTAATTCCAGTATATGCAAATAAAGAGAGGGAAACTTACAAAAAAAAACTAGATGTGTCAAATGGGTGGGTCGGGTCGGGTCGGGTTTGGGTCGGGTCGAATATGGTCCGACCCATATTGACCCGTCTAACCCGTTTTGACCCATATTCAATGACCCATACTCGACCCAACCCATAACTAACCTATACCCTACCTGACCCATTTTGACCTATATTATCAAATCACACTTAATATTCTAAGAAAAATTATATAACTCATCTAAACTATTTTAAGCTTTTCACATGTATATGTTATCAGATAAAATTTTTACATCAAATAAAAAAATTAAATAATAAAAAATTATTAAATAAAAAAAATGATATTACTAAAATACTTTCATGCAATAAAAAATCTAGTAAAATATTTTATTATTAAAATAGTTTTTTTAAAAATATTTTTATTTTATTTTTCTTTCATTTTTCTCCAGCCACAGCGGACAGCAGCGAGCGGCAGCGGTGGCGGACGGCGACCGCGACGGCGGCCGCGGTCGTGGACGGCAACCACGACGGCGGCGGCGGCGTGAACGGCGATCGTAACGGCGACGGGCGGCAAAGCGAAATGCAACGTAGACATCAAAGCGAAAGCGAAATGGTACAAATAGATAAAAGTCCCGGTAAATCCCTTTTGCATTCCTTTGCAGGCAGCAAAGCGAAATGCAGCGTCACAAGTTCCTATTACAAGAAAAACAAGTAAAGTCATTTAAGATTACAATGATTTACATTAAGCTTGTTGTAAAGATCTTGTGGAAGATCAAATACTGAACGAGAGCATTTCGTCCATAAGATCAAATGAGTCACGGGCTAAAGCTTGGTTTTATGTGAAAATTGTTTGTGCACAAGCTTATGAATTGCTGGTAGAGATGTTCTGTTATTGTTTTTTTTTTATGGTAGAGATGTTCTCCTATTGGTTACTCACTAGAAATTTTGGTCCTGATGTGCTTGTCTAAGAACCCAGCCTGCACCAGGTTCAGGGGTTGCGCAGCATTGAATATAGACCACCGCGGGCGAGTCCATTCTCACGCGTTGTCCTCTTTATAGTTTTTCTCCGGTTGTTTCTGCGTGAAAAATGGTCGATCAGAGTTTTCGATAAGGAAAATGAGTCGACCAAAGGCTTTGAAAACCATCTGAAGATCTTTGAACCAGTTATACTCCAAATGGGTACTCGTATTTTGCCTCAATACATAAAGAATTGACGTGAAAATCATCTTTTGAAAGTGGTATTGTCCTTCTTGTCTTCTTTTCTTTTCTTTTAACCTGTAACGTTGTGAGGCGTTGAATAGGACAATAGACAAAACGACGGCGGCCGCGGCGGCGGACGGCGACCGCAACGGCGTGCGGCGACCGCGACGGAGGCCGCGGTCGCGGACAGCAACCGCGACGGCGGCGGCGGTGTGAATGGCGATCGCGACGGCGACGGCGGCCGCGGCGGCGGGCGGTAACCGCGACGGCGACGGCGGGCGGGGACCGCGACGGTGGCCGCGGCAGCGGGCGAGGGCTGCTACGACGGCCGCGGCGGTGGGCGGGGATCGCGACGGCAGCGGCGAGTGGCGATCGTGAAGGCGGGGGGCGGCAATTGCGATGGCGGGCGACGGCGACGGCGACGGCGACTGCGACAGCAGCGGCGGGCGGCGGGGACTGGCGGACGACGCCATGGGTCCATTTGTAAAAATAGAAAATTAAAAAAATAATAAGAAGAAAGTTTAGGCTTTGAGACCCTATGCCCATTTGTAATTTGTAAGAATTATGGGTCGAAAATGGGTCCAATATGGGTCAAAAATGGGTTTCATGCATGGTCCAATTTTGACCCATTTAATTTCACTTCAACCTTTTTGGCCCATTTTTAGTGAGTCCTTCAAAAGTTAATGACCCATATAAGACCCATTTTATACAAAATATGGGTCAAATATGAGTCTTTGACCCATATTGACGGCTCTACAAAAAACAAAAAAAAAAGGTTCTATACGTATTGTAATTGTGTGAATTAAGTCCAAAACTATTTTTTTTTGGGGCCAATTGAAATCTAAATCTTTTGTATTCATGCCAATTTAGTCATTTTGATCAAGTTTAACTCAAAATTGATGATATGAACGTCAGTTGTCCACTAGCCGTCCTACGTGGCACTATCTGTGCTGATATTGATCTTTTCCTAAAATTATATATATATTTTTAATTTTATGTCTTTTTTTTGTCTCTTTTTTTTTTCGGTTAATGGCCGGCACAAGGCCGAGGCCCAACAACCTCCGTTGGCCATTCGGCGAGGGTAGTGTTCCTCACCTACCGCTCATTTATTATACATTGTGGAAATTAATGTATAAAATCAAGGTTTCTTAGTGTGAGTCAAAAGTCAAATGAGAACATGTAAAAACAGAACTCTACTAATTTATTCTGCATTATGGAAAATAAGAAAAGTATCTGAAGTTTCTCTCCGCGAGTGAGTGATTGTAATTTTGTAAATCTCTGTAGTCATAGTGCATTTCTTGTAGGTGGCTCTCTCCATGATTAGGTACACACGGACCAAATCACATAATTCTACAATGTCCTTTTTATTCCTTATTCATTTGTCCGGCAATTTCTTCTTCTTGCATTCGATTCAAATTATAAGGTTGATTATTTTTCACGTTATTTTACAATATTTAGTAAACCACACACATATAACAGGATCATTATGAGAATTAGAGCAACTTGGGATGGTTAACAATTAACTTACATGTTAGTAAAGAGATTGGCTTCTGAAGGAGCAAAAGCCAGCTTAGCTGATAACGACTGTGAAAGCCAATGCCCATAGTAAGCACATGTGATCAAAATCAATTCATCAGGTTGGCATAAGATTCTACGAAAAGGAAGGACTAGCCACATCTATGCCTATTAACCTAATTAATGGATTGCAAACAGAAACATATCAACATACAGAAACTTCATAGGGAATAAGCCTACATAATTAAAGGAAATGAGAAGCTGGCTGCAGCATTATTCTTGGGAGAGTGACGTGCAACCGGACCACTTGTTTATCCGATTTCCTTGGGAAGTCAGGAAGAATCCACAGAGCTTCTTTCCTTCTTGATTTCCCAACTGAGAAACCTAAGTCTACCGGACTTCGTATGATCCCAGAAAGAAGAAACCTTATGTATTTCCCCTAGCTTGAATACCTCAACAAGAACTAAGAAACGAACAGCAGAAATTAATGGGAAAAACGAATGCTGGCCAATCGTTTCCTCAAGCGAAATGAACCTGCCGCCGTCGGAGCATCACTTGTCGCCTTTTGCAGCGGTGGTGAGTAAAGCCCACGCCCGCCCTGTGCAGTCATAGCGTGATTGCTGAATGCACTGGTGTATGACTTATGTGGCATGATGAGAGCCGCCAATATTTCAGTTGTGTATGCTGGCCAATCGTTTCCTCAAGCGAAATGAACCTGCCCGTCGCCTGTTGCAGCCGTGGTCAGCAAAGCCCACGCGCCATGCAGCCACAGCGGGATTGCTGAATGCACTGGTGTGTGACCTATGTGGCACGATTAGAGCAGCAAATATTTCAGTTGTGTATGAGTGGTAATCGATGATTGGGCTCGAGTATCCAAAATTTTCTCCCCACTCGTTTGCCCAACAAACAGATTTTGATGTTTGCGCTCGAGTTGCCCGTCCTGTGCAAAATAGAACGTGCTGTCCTACTTGCACCGTTACAAGTTGCCTATAATGATGCGGTTATGCTAGTCAAATCCTATAATCAATCAAAAAATTCTAATTATTATTAATTCTCTTTAATTTAAAAGTCGGAAAGGAGGACAAAGCAAATAAATCGGTTTATAATGCTGAGATTAGTTCTCCAAGAAATGCAAAGCACAATCGTAAGAGGTCAAACACAATTTTATGGAAACTATTAAAGCATACATAATCTATCAAGAAGAAAGATCACATCTTTCTCCCTTCACTCGCTAGCTTCTTGAATAGCACTTGCTATCTTCTTGGCCATAGATTGGAGGCAAAAATCAATGTAAGAAAACAATTCTTGGAGCCCCCAACCTTCAACTGGATCGGACACAAATGACCACTCAATCATGCACCCGCCCATCTTGCCATCCCCATCTTTCATGGACATCACTCTGACTCTGGCAACATAGTTCTTGAACCCAACATTGTTGTCCAAGACCTCATAACTGAAGCACTTGTCACTAGGGTCCATCATGAGGAGCCGCTCGTTGGCCCACTTGAGCTTCGACGGATCCGAGTCCTTGCCGATCGTGGTGGAGGTGCAGTACCAGACAAGGCCGGGCTGGCTAGGGAGCCCCTCTACTCGGTGGCAACTGTCGACGCCGGGGGGGGGGGAGCAACTTGTGGATGCTGCAAAATTCCGCCAAGAATGGCCAAACTTTATCTGGTGTTGGCCCTTTCAGCTCAGCAATGGCCCTGCCTTCCCATCTTGGTGGGGTTTCTTCTACCATTGTTTGTGGGAGGGAGGGGTCGAGGGCGAGTCAATCGATGGGTTTATGGCAAAGATGGAGACATTTATTAGATAAGGCCCAAACATGTGGTAGCTAGATTCCCTTTCTCTTGGCATACAACATTTTTGAAATTTTTATATTATTAAAGAGTTACAAAGAGTAGGATGGTTAAAATGAGCAAGCAGATATGGCCCAAACATGTGGTAGCTAGATTCTAGCTGCATACAAATATATGTCAATAACTTAATTAGCCGAAGCTTATGTGCATAGTGATATTCGTTGATACCTGAATTTTTGCTGGCAAATCAAGAATATGTTTTAGTAAAATAAACAGAAAATATATAATAAAAATAAACAGATAAATAAAAAAAAGGGAGCATAAGAAATAATGAGCCCAAGGAATTTTCTTCTCGGCAATTCGTCCAAGGCCTAGAAAGAATGGAGCCCCTCGGCTCAGATAGCTTTAGTCAAACCCACGAGAAAGAAGCTCAATTGGGGCCCAAAAGCCCAAAGTCCAAGAATGAAAGAAAAAGCCCAGCTATTCTTTCCTCATCTCTCTTTTCTCCTTCGTCTTTGAGTTTTAAGTTCCCTTTGTTTTACGAAAATTATTTTCCAAGAAGTCATTTTATGAAAAAAAAAAAAAAAGGATAATATTTTTCGATGTTTGATAGAAACTTGCACATAGGAAGTCAAGGAACGAGGTACGGGCATTGGGGTCGCAAGTTCAACCTTGATGGACTAGGACTTGAGCACTGGGCACCACCAGTCACGGGCATTTAGATCACAGGTCTACAAAATTAAGGTTCAAGAACTTGATATCTATGCCCAGCTCTCGAAAGCCTAGGCCCGAGTCCACAAAGGATGGGCTCAAGGCCGCAGTGCTTGTGTTCGGATCCTTTGAACCTAGGCTTGGGTCCCACAAGGCTAAGCATGAGACCCTAGTGCCCGTGCCCATGTTCTTAGTGCTACAGCTCGAGCCCCCAGTATTCGAGACGTTGTTCATTAAGGATCAGCTCAAGACCCTAGTAGCAATGTCGGGATTTCCCACGCGCGAGCCGAGTCTATCGAGGTAGAAAATTGAGATCTTGATGCTTGTGTTCGGATCCTTCGAGGCCAAGTACTGGATCTGGCCTCAATAGGTTAGTGGCAACTCTTTGGAGGATAAAATCCCCCATCTTTGTTTTCAACACAGAGATCAAAACTTGCAGATTGAAATATCTGTAAATGGGTTTATGGGTAGTCACTTAACGCAAAAATCGTATAGTAAACATAAAGGAGAAGAGGTGGAAGGCCATACATCATCCGAATGCTCTCCATCTGCTGGTATCTTCCTACCATCGCTGGCTTCACCACATGATCGAGATGGGTTCTAGCTTTGTGCGCTCAAAGGTTTGCTATTGTTTTGATTTCATTGTAAGGAAAAGGATTTTGAAGAAGTTCCATTCTTCTTTTCCCATTGCAATTCATGCAAAATTTTTCAGTCAGGCAGATCTGATAGAACTTGATGGCACAGTTCTACAAAGTTTAGAGTTTTTGATGCGCGCATACCAATGAAAATACAAACATGACCCGTCCACGACCATCACACGTCTCTTAAACTAGTGATTGCCTTTAAATTCTTGAGGGAAGATTTATGAGTTTTTATGAGATTGCGATATTGTTTCGCCGGCAATTGTGATGACTAATCAATTATTGGGCGAAATTGAGGAATGGGAAATAATGAAAGTGTTTGAGAGTGGTTTGAATGACACAAATGTGGTTGTATATTGCTTTAACCTATTGTAGAATCCTGACACTACTTTCTCATAGAGTATCTCTCACCAACCGACCTTAGTAATCTAGCGCCCGATTTTTCTTATTATGTTTATTTTATTATTTGATCATTCGTTTTTCACAATAAAAATAATGCTATGTCAAAGAAGTAGATGGAAAAATTAAAAAAAATATTTAGGTATACAAAAGCCATTTATATAAAAGGAAATTAACTTAATAGGAAACTTTAAATCAATGTGAAGCGAAATTAGTCATATTATCTAGAAACGTGTTCAAACTAGTAACACAAGTTATCGAGTGTATAGTTTGTTACGTGTTTATCGTGTATGCATGTTAAAACATTATTTGTAAACATGTTAATCTGTTATATAGTGTTGACACCTGGCACCCTGACGCATTTGATAATTGTGTTATTCGTGATGCGTCATGGGACCGGCTTTCTTGGGGGAGTTTCTTTCATCTATGAATTAGCAAGCTCATATTGCCCAATCTTGTGCATCCATAAAATTGAAATAATTCTCACAGCAAACATATAATGCAAGTACCAAAACTTGTGTTTGGCATACACTTTAGTGCTAAAACTTTTTAAAACGTTCACTTAAGTGTCAAATTTGGATAATATCGTGAACTTTAGTGCCAACCTGGCTAAAATCCGGCCAAATGAATTATGTGAATTTTGCAATTTATTTCATTATCTTATGTGGCAATTTTTACAAGCGGTTGCCACGATGGAAATCTGATATGGATTGTACAAGGGCAAAAATGAAATAATGATGTCGCAGGTCGTCCCTCTCTTGTGTTAAGGAGTGTCTCTCTCGTGCATGCCATGGAAATCTAGTCACAAGGTCGCTTGTGGAGTCAGTGTCATCACTCGCTTGCTCTTGTTGGTCTTCGGTCGGCCATCTCCGTCGCCCACTCACCCTCATGAGATATGCGTCTTCTGGCCAAATGACTTGCCCCTATCCAAGAAATAGCATCGATCAGCAATGAAGAAGCTTCTTGCGCCATCTTTGGTTACCTACAGCCGTCGTCGAGCTTCCATCGCTAGCCACCTCAAGTTTGCAAATAACGTAATCGGGGAAAAAACTCGTACAAAAAGCCATTGTCATGCCTCCATCACTAGCAGCTGTACTTTTGATTCTTTCATTGGCCCCGATCGGAGTATTAGAAGTACTTAAAGCTGGTTTGTTCGTCCTTCACTGGCCCCGATCTTTGACATTGATACTTCCAAGACCTTCACTCCTTGGTCTGACCACCATTCGTAGATAATCATAGTTTTCATTCTTTGTCCGCTTTAAGGCCAAACTGAAATAGGGACTCGATTTCACTCAATCGGTTAGGGTTCGTAATTTGGGGTTCAATTGGGGATTCAGGGTTGTGATTAGGCTAATTGACCTTGAACGACGTCGTTTGATCTTCAAATTGTTGAGTCACCCTTCGGCGAGAAACATTGTTCGAAATTTTTAATGTAAAAAAATCATGTAGAACTTTATGGCATGCCAAGTGTGCTTTAGATTAACTTAGCACTGAAGTGAATGATTTTCTCCGAACTTGGCACTTAAGTGAACGTTTTAAAAGTTTTGGCATTAAAATGCACATCGTACACAAGTTTTAGCAATTATGGTATACTTTTGCCTAATTCTCGCCTTCTTATTTCATTTGCAGTTGATTTTTCCTTGCTTTCATATCTGTAGTAGTATACTTCCTAATTTAGAACATCACATGCATTGAACTATGGTGATCGGGGATATTTCCTATCCTAGAACCAAGAACCGTTCGCTAGTGACTGATTCCGCAAAATGTAAATCGTGAACCACTGCTCGTTCCATGGATTCACCCAAGAACTAAACCATCGATTTGGATCCAGTTCTCGATTGGATCCCGATTACAGTTCTACTGAGTGCCAACATCAATTTAAAAAAAAAATGGAACCAATACCTAACGATCGAAGAATGAGAGCTTGGCAGTGCACTTCCCATGTTGTGTTCAGTATTCTTACCACATGAAAAATTTAAAGACAATGTCTATGCAGTCGACTGTACTATTGTCATAATGGAATCAAGCATCGTGGGACATGCAATAGCAATTGAACAATTAATTAATGTAGGTTTTCAAATGCATCCATATTGTATAAGATATATCCCACAGAAAATAAATTAGGTCGGATCTTTTTTTTTTTTATGGATGGGTCTGGACTCTAGCACTTTGAAAAAGTTGGCTTTAATTAAAAGAATATACATTTGCATTATATAAAGGGACCAGTTCGGTTGGCTAATTTGATGGTTTCCACCTAAAATTGAAAATCTAACCGGTACCCACCAGTTCCAGAAAATTGGAATTGGAAACGGACCGTACTTGCCGGTTCCATCCAAAATCAATCAGTTGGGTACAGTTTCGTCAAGTTTGGATGAATCATGATTTTTTTTTTTTGCTCACCCCTACATTGTATAATATAGATTGGGCCAAAGAAGAGACATTAGTGGGTTGGCTGAATGTCATTGGCCCCAGCTGGTTTGGCCTTAATCTTGATAATCCCAATGATTTAGAGGCCAAATTCAAGTTCGGACCGCACATCGGCCTTATTCAGATGAAACTCATAAGCGGACCTAGGTGTTATTCAATGCGAATGTTTTATTTCTAAGCATGAATTTGTCTGGTATCTAAATGGAGAGGAAGTGACAAATAATGCCAATGCAAATTAGGCGAACCAAGGTTTTGTTTAGGGCTTAAATTCGTTCCTTATCAATGATTGACATATTGTTAAGCAAAACCTTTTAGTGGCAATAGTGTGCTACGGGAAAGAAGTCTCACATCGGGAATACGATGTAATATGATAAACCAATATATCGTAATTGGAAAGTAGCTAAGACGTTAGCATTTGAGTTCCATTTTTGTGATCTTCTCAAGTGGAAGTATTAGGCTTTTGTTGCACGTCCCAACCATTTTCATTTGACAGCTGATTCAAAAATAAAGTCTTATCTCGAGGAAAATTGTCCACAAGTCCTAAATTTATACGTGGCCAAAACGGGTTTGGAAAATTTTAAATTCGTTCGTATTGGCGGCAAAAGACTACATCAACCTAATTCTTCATAAAATGTCAAGAATCCTTTCGAATGTTGAAAAAGTTCAAGCGATTAAAGAACGAGAGATGTGATTTCATATCATGCCAAACTATATATTAAAGAATGAGGTCATGAAAGTACTTGGCTTTACTGTTAGAGACGCTAGCTTGATGTTGCCACAAAGGCGACCACACTTGATTGTCACTGCTGGCTTGCGGAGAGATGTCCCGACGCAGAGGAGAGGCAGTAGTTGTAAAAAAAAAAAATCGATTATCCTAATATCTATTTTCTTAAGAAATCCTATATGGGTCTATCCCACCTTCTTCCCCAGGATATTTTTATCCGTGCTATATTCTTTCCATATCTCCTTTATCATATCCTAGACATCTACCAACACGGGATAGGATAAAAACATATCATATCCTGATTTTTATCTTGACGATTAAACATAGCCATAGGATTTTTGGATAATTATGCCCTATCTCTATGCTATTGTCACAAACGGCCTAATGGGCACCAGTAAATATGAAAAGTCCAGCGGACTTCATTATCGGAGTTCTCTTCTTAATATGTCCCTCTATTCAATTTTGAGTCACGACTGATCCAGACATGAAGTCTACCGTCAATATCACGGGTCAAACTTGCCTCGTCTGGTAATTTTTCTCCCACGAGTGTTTTCTTGAAGGACATTGACAGCGTCCTCCCTTATTCCCTCTTTTCTTCTCTTGTGTCATTTAGTACAACGATATGAGAGCAGGGGTCGATATTATCTAAACACAAGCAAAAAACATTATTTTGAAACACTAGCCACGCATATTTGAAACAAAATGGAAGATTATACTTTTATGATTTGCTTATTTGGGGGAAAATTTTTATGGAGTTGCCTTGTATTGGCCCTTTCAAATTGCATTTTCCCACTATGAAGTGATCCACATATGATCTATTCAAACAAATTTGGGGAAATTAACAAAAAAGTCTTATATCTATTGCAATTTTACCAATTCAATCCTCAACCTTTTTTTTTTTTCAATTTAGTTCTAAACCTTTTGTAATTTTCCAATTTAGTCCATTTGACTAGCCGGCGCTGACGTGGCAATTTTAATAATTTTTAAATAATTTTCTGAATTTTTAATTATTCTTTAGTAACTTTTTTCTATCTTTATTTTTTGGGTTAATACCACGAAAATTCCAAACTCCTACACACGTGACAAATTTACTATGAACTATTTTTACTACAAAAAACTTCAAACTGGTACACTTGTGACAAAATTACCCTAAACTAATATATTTTGTGACAAATTTACCCTTCGTTAGTTTTCATTAAATTTAACGTCAAATTGCTAAGTTGGATGACACGTGACAGTTCACGAGTATACCGATTTGGATTTTTACGCTCTATTTATCATAGGTGTATCAATTTGAGATTTTTCATGATCTTAGCCCAATTTAACGAATGGTAAATTTATCACAGGTATAATATTTTAGGGTTTTTAATGATAAAAAAAATTAGTTTATGGTAAATTTGTCACAGATGTGCTAGTTTAAGATTTTTAATGGTAAAAAAAATAGTTTTGAGTAAATTGACACGGTCGGCCAGTTTGAAATCTTTTGCAGTCAAAAAAATAGTTTTGGGTAAATTTGTCATAAATATACCATTTTAGGGTTTTTCGTGGTATTAACCTCATTTTTTTTTTAGGGTTTGGCTAGTAGCCGTGCTAGCCATTGGCCAAGGGTCGATGAGGTCGTCGGCTCCCTAGGTGAGGGACCCTCACCTAGGGGGTCGAGAGGGCTATCGGCCAACCCATAAAAAAAAAAGACAGAAAAAGTTATTAAAAATATGTTTTTAAAAAATTCAAAAATTATTAAAATATTCTTAAAAATTGCCACGTCAGCCTCGGAAACGACTGGTCAAATGGACTGAAATGACACAATTACAAAGGATTTAGGACTTAATTTTTTAGAAAAAATATTTAGGATTGAATTGACACAATTGCAATAGATTTAAAACTTTTTGACAATTATCTCAATAATTTTGGGTTGACAAAGAGGTGTAAGACCTGTTTTGACAAGTCTTATGATCGTCGATTCTCTCCATATTGAGTTCAGCTAAAACAATCTTATTAACCGATCAAATTCCATTATTTGTCTATTACAAATAGTTGACTATTTTTTGTGGCAAGCAGGTCGCAGCCGAGGCTATACTTTGTTCTCTCGGATCTTCTCTTTTTATGAACCAACTTGCGGATGGAGCCAAAGTTCCAGATGTGGATGTCACACTTTTCAAGAAATAAAGGTTGAACGATTTTCATGTGCACTGAGGGAGGCCACTCGGCAGATAATAAATAATTGCTGTCACGTCCCTGCCACATGACACGATGCCTGAGAAAGACAGTACGAACCACGTGATAAGGCAATATTGACACATGACAATAGGACGCGCCTAACAATATTTCTAGAGCAAAAGTTGGTCCGATAATATAATTTCTAGAGTATAAATTTATTAAGTTATGTAACTTTATTTTTTTATTTTTAAGTATTTTTTTTATTTCAGAAGTAGTTTTGGAGATTTTAAGAAGTAAAAATTTTACTTCTCTCTAGAAATAGAAAAATCAACTTCTACTCAGACATAAAAGTAATATATCAACTTCAGATCAAAAGTTAATTTTTTAAAGCAAAGTTGTTGCCGCGCGCGCCTTTGGCAATTCGAACTTCCCGAGCATACTACCATCACCCAACTGAGTCTTCAAAATATTCAGATCCTGAAAACAAATCCAGGAAAAAGATGGGCCGCTAAGAACAGCAAAATCAGTTAATGGGGGCAAAAGAATTGTATCCAGCACGTGTTGAATAAGCACAAAATCAGAACGATTTCTTAGGTGCTCCAAAGAACCCTGAGAAGTTCAAGGTCTACGATGAAATATTGGAATGAAACATATAGGATGATTACGCTGAGAAAGAGACGGATACATTTAGTTAGCAATTTTCCCATGTCACTTTCCATGTGAGAGCTGCCTAGAAAATGGGAAGTGTCTATTTGGATTAGGCGCACAACCACAACAAATAGTAAAGGCGAGAAAGAGATACCGAGACATAAGATTTATCCACATTTACCATTAAATTAGAATTACATTTAACAAAAGATCTCGCTATAATTAGCACTTCTTGCTTCTCCGTCACCACTTTCAATCACAATTGAAAGAGCTATCTGACGATAGCTATTTATGGGTGCAAGCCCAAATTACCATCAAATGAAAAATGCTATTGAGGATTGAAGAAATAAGATGACTTGTTCATTGCATATACTTGTTGTCCCACAAGGTACAAAATTTGTACATTGTCAACTTAATTATTTCCATCTTCTTCAATAAAACATAATCCATTCCCTGGCGTGAAAACGCAAATTTCTGTTGCACGTTAAAAATGTGCATTCATTAAACCTAAGTAGATCGAACCGGTTATGCTCTTTTGTTTTTGGTGGTGGAGCTGTAAACATTTTGAATGATGTACCATGAAAAGTACATTTTGGGTCATACTTTTCAAGTGTTCCAAATTAAAAACGTGAGATTTCTAGAAGTGTGTGTCTCATTGGGGGTGATGAGTACTTTGGCAGGCACACTTATTGGCAAATGGACTGAGAACGTACGTCACCATTCACTATCAAATAATTTGACGCTAGAATCTAAACCTTGCGGATGCACGGGACCAATTCGATTTTTACTCATCCCCACCTTTTGTATTGGAATTCATTTCAAGAAGGGGAATAATTCACTCGCATATTACATGAAGAATTTAAAACAATAGAAACGTGAAACACCATTAGATTTTCAAACATCATTGAAAATAACAATCGTATATTGATATTTCGATTCATCGATGTTGAGATTAGTAAGTTTTAGCCAATCTTTCAAAAAAAGGGTTAAATTGCAATGAGCATGTCAACAATTCGAATTCACTTGTATTTATCAATAACTATGCACACTTATTCAATTAAATTTTCTTTAATGATAGACTTTTCTAACACATAACTTTAGATAAAAGCTTAGGTTAAATTAGAGGTGGCAAAATCCACATTTAAGAGTGTGGATCACAAATGGATTGCTTAACAAACTTAAATAGGTCATAAATGGGTCACTTATTAATAATTTAATGGGTCTTAAATGGATTTCAAATGTGTCATAAATGGGTTACACAACTATCTTAAGTTAATCATAAAAAGGTTTCTTGATTTCTTTATTTTATTTATTTTTATATTATTTTAATTTTAATTTTTTTCCCAACGAGTCCACCGAGTTAGAATTTTTTCATTCTTGATATTTAAAAAAAATGTAAAATAGTTAATGATGTTTTAATAAAATGATTTTTTTAGGTATTTATAAGTTTTACTGAATTAGATTAAATATGGAAGTATTTTAGTAATACGGGTCAGGTCAGATATGCGTTGGGTATGGATTGGGTTAGGTATAGGCCATTAGATTTATACCGCATGGAAATGGGTCAAAACGGGTTAAATTTGTCAATATGGGTCGGCCATATTCGACCCTCCCAAAACCAATCCAATCCACCTGTTTGACACCTCTAGGTAAAATCAAGTGTGAGAATACAAAATAAAGTCTGAATTTTGAGGGAAATAAACATCTGATTGAGAAATTCTCAAGCAACTATGTTATGTCTTTTCCGTTTAGTTTTTCGTACTTTCTGATTATTTGAGTACATTTGGAAGATAATAATCCGTAACAATGTGAGTTTGGAAGACAATTAACATCATTAGAAATCCTCCACAGAACATCATCAATACTCATCTTTACTATTCAGTCCATCTAATGCATGCAAATGGTAGTTGTAAGGTTAGGTGCAAAAGAAAGAAGCGAAAAAAGCCACCAAAAACCTCAAACTATTCCCAACACATTTACTTTAATTTTTTTTATGACACAAAAAATCTCAAATTTGTATCATTGTGATACATTGACCCTCTATCAAAATTTTTCCAATGAACATATTTAAAAATCTACCTACATGTAGACATGGCCACGGTTCCGAACCGGACGGTTCCGGTTCGGAACCGGAACCGCCGCCACCGATTCCGGTTCCGGTTCGGAACCGACGGTTCCGGGCCGGTTCCGGGCCGGTTCGGAACCGGAACCGGCCCGGTTTTTTTTTTTTTAAACTTTGGGAATTTTGATTTTCAAAATCAAATCAAATTTTTAAGTAATAAAAATTCAAGTAAAATTTTACAAAATTGTAATCAAACTTAGAGAAAAAAAAAAAGGGAGAGAGAAAGGGCTTGACTTAATGAATTATCATTAAGTGCCTACATATCTTCTTGGGGATAGAAGAATCAAAACCCATGTAGTTCTTTTACCTTTGATAACCCCATACTTACCTCATCGTCAATCGTCGCTTCCGGCGGTGGTTCCCGTCACAGTGCTCGCTCCATCATCGAAAAATTGGGCTTCTACGTTGCGATCCATCTCTTGTTGTCGATATTGAGCCTTCGTCCAATCATCGACACAAGCTTGAGCCTCCACAGACTGCGGAGATAATCTTGAACGGTGATCGTCCAAAATGTTGCCTCCAGCGCTAAAAGCTTGTTCAACCGCAACTGTTGAACAAGGAGTTGCTAAAACCTGTCTAGCGATGATAGAGAGAATTCGATATTGACTCGAATGCTCCTTCCACCACTCTAAAATTTGAAAATCTGTGCCACTTGCAAATGAGTTAGTCTCAAAGTTAGTGCTTAAATAGTGATCAAATTCGGAAATATCCGTGTGCCCCCTTTGTCTTTTTTGCCTACTCATTAGCATTTTATACCCTATACTCATTTTACCTCCGCTCTCGTTTTCTACGCGACTAAATTGAGAAGAAGATCCAATATCAGTGGCGTTATATCTATTATAATAATCATTATATAATGCTACTATTGAGTTGCTAACCATCCCTTTTAATAAATTAATATCTAAATCCATTTCTATATGAAGACATCCATAATACATAGTCAAAAAATCTTTTACGCCTTCTAATTTCGTACGTGGATCGAAAACAGAAGCAACTAAATAAATAAAAGGAATATGTTTATAATAAGTTAGCCATTTTGATTTCATTGCCTTAATAGTTGCACCTAATTGTTCATCGTCTTCATATTCTTCAAAAACACCAGCAATATTAACACACTCTATTATAAATAAATGAGTCGTAGGATAATAAACACCGGATAAAGTATAAGTTGCATCATTGAAAACTTTTAAACAATCTAAAATTTTGTGGCAAATATTCCAATGTTGTGGTAATAACTCAAGTTGAGGAACATTAGTCGAAATAAATGCACATAATAAAACTTTATATTCAAAAGATTGATTAAGCAATTCGTACGTGGAATTCCAACGAGTTGGAACATCTCTTGAAAATCTTCTTGGCCTTTTTCCATTTTGTTTACAAAATCTACACCAATCTTTCATAATTTGGGGATGTCTCCATAAATATTGGATTGCGATTTTTATTGGGTCGAGAAAAACGTTAAGAGTTTGTAAACCTTCTTGTACACTTAAGTTTAAAACATGGCAAGCACATCTAACATGAAAAAATTCTCCACCAAAAGTGGGTTTACAAAGTTTTTCCAAGTCTTCAATAGAAGCGGTATTTGCCGCGGCATTATCAAAACCAATAGAAAAAACTTTTTCAACCAAACAATATTCTTCTAAAACTTGTCTAATTAATCTATAAATATTAATTGCCGTATGTCTATCCTCAAAAACTCGAAATGCAATAATTCTTTTTTGAATATTCCAATCGTCATCTATCCAATGACACGTAATACCCATATAAGAATGAATTTGCCAAGGATCGGTCCAAATATCACTACCTATATGCACACGTCCATTATAATTCATAAAAAATATTTTTAATTCTTCTTTTCCTTTTTTATACAAATTAAAAATTTGGCGTTTAAGGGTATTTCTAGAAACGGGTTTTGCTTGTGGAGTGCATGCAGTTTGTATAAAATTATTAAAACCAAATTTCTCACCAAAATTAAATGCTAAATGTTCTACGGCCGTAAATCTAGCTAATTCTTCTTTATAAACATTTTCGCTATAACGGAATAAAGGAGGAGCGTTAGTTTTGGCGTACCCGGAAATTTGTTGTTGACGAGTGTCGATCCCAGCTAGCGTTGGATGTTTTGACCTCAAATGCCGTTGAAATGTTCCATAGCCTTGACCACTTACGAATTTGTAATTTTTTCCACAATGTTTGCAAGTAAGTTGATATCTGTTTTCTTCAACGCGCGTCTTCGTGAAGTGCTCCCATATCGAAGAAACGGATGACCCCCTTCGTTCCATCGTTATTGACGCTTCTTCGGTGGGAGGATTCATGCTATCTTGTGTTGGAACGGGCTCCTCGACATTTGGAATATTGTCGATTTCAATTTCGTCGTCGTCGAAGCCATAATATGCATAATCTTGAGGATTATGAGATTGAGGATAATTGGACGATCCCATCGGCGCCATTGGGCTCTTACCCCTCCCGCCACGGCTTCCACTTGCCATTTTTCGAGAATTTCCAACAACAAAGAAATGAAGAATTTCGAGAGAAATGAAAGTGGATCGAGTATCGCGACTTGAGAGAATTTGAGATTGAGAATTTGAGAATTTGAGAGAAGAAAATTGAGAGAAGTTGTGAATAAAATGAAGGGGGGAGGGGGGTATTTATAAGAAAATTTTTGATATTAAATTTAATTTTTTTTTTTTTTTAAAAAAAAAAGGGGGGGCAACGGCTTTTTAGCCGTTGCCCCCCCCCTCCCCCCAACGGCTAAATAGCCGTTTGCCCGGCGGTTCGGAACCGCCGTTCCGAACCGCCGAACCGGCCGTACCGGCCGGTTCGGGCGGTTTTTACGGGCCGGTTCCGGTCCGGTCCCGGGCCGGAACCGGCCCGTGGCCATGTCTACCTACATGGATAACGGAAGGCAAATAGTATTGACCTGGTGTCCACATACAACATTGATTTGGCTGGAAAATTATCTTATGGAACCTTGACAGAAATATATCACAAGAATACAAGTTTAGAGTTTTTGGTCTCACAAGAAAAAGTTTAGGATAAGTGTGCTACAGTGTGCATAAATTTGGGATTTTTGATGTAACCAAAGGAGTTCAGAATAAATTTGTCATAGTGGATATAGTTTGAAATTTTTTGTGACCTTTTCCCAAGAAAAAATATAAATAATCGAATCTAAATAAAAGTTCGTTTGGAAGAAAAAAATAAAAGTGATTGAAAAGCTCTCAGAGGGCCTCGCCATCCAATTACTATTCATCATCCAATCACTTCTATACATACCGAATATAGATATAAGAACTCTAATCGAGACTCCCTAATAACCTTTCGTAGCATTTAACTCAAGCACCCGCTCGTTTGAGTAATTACATACAAATTCACACATGAGACTTACATGTAGCAATTTAGAAAATGAAAACGGGTGTAAGAAAAATCTCAACAAATTTGGGTAGTACAAATGACAAAAGGAAATTCCTGTTAAATGATATTAATCAAACTAAAATGAAAGGGGTAAATAAAATGAAAGGTATAATACGTACCTCTATATATAAAAACATATATATGTACTAATAAAATTCTAAATGAGCAGAAATAGGTAGAGAAAGCACATTTGGTATCTTTTGTAATCGATATTGCAGCGGAAGCGGATTGTGGCCTTTACAATTAAATCGATAGAGAAAGCACATTTGGTGTATGTTGTAATCGGTATCACAGCGAAAGCGGTTCGTGACTTGTACAATTAAATTGGTAGCTATAGAAATCGGAAGAAAAATGAAACGAGGAACAATAAACGGACACAAAAATTTAGGCGTTTCGATTTGAATGTCCGAACCTACGCTCACAGAGAGGGTCAACAAATAATCCACTAGAGAATTACAAAAAAGAGAAAATGGGCATGCATGCATGCACATGATGTGCATGCATTAATGAGGTGAAGAAGAGGACGTCCCACTCCAAAGGACCAAGCAGAAGCCATGGGAATTACTAATAATGTTGGCCTTCTTCTTTTCCAGCCCTTTTTCCCCTTGGCCTCTAATCATGCTTGAATAGATCATTCTCATTGATCCTGCAAAGCAGAACCAGCCAAGCACCAATAAGTAGATGAAAGTCTTGGAAGGAAAGATAGAGTCATCAACAAAATGGAGAAACTCCTAAAAAAAAAAAAAACAAGGCAAAGGATGTAATTTGGATATGCTTTAAAAAATTACTCACAGTCCAAGCTATATGTGCAACTTTAGCTCCAATTTATTGGTTTTATTAGGCCGCTCGGGAATGGGACCGGACCGGACCGGGAACTACTCACCCCTAATGAGGGAACATTAATGGAGGAGAGAGAAAATCAAACACTCACAGTTTCTCGTTTACACAAGACAAATACGGCCAACTCTTACTTTGCTTCTTCATTTAATGCTTCATGATGGCAGAAGAGTTGAAAGCTAGACAATTCTTCAATGCACACGCTATTTCTCATTTGATGCTTAGCGGACATGCTTCTCCCTTTCAACGTATTCATAAATGTTGCGTGTGCGGATTGGATATCGATACGGGCTTAAACTCGAGATATAATTTAACAGTATCAATGAATCTCACTGGGGCAACAATTTGAAGGGCTCTGGCACGCAAACTCAGCACCTTGATGCCTCTTTGATTCTTGACCCTAAGCCTTGAGAACCTAGGGTTACGAGCTTGGATGACCAAAGATCCCGGAGGGTAGTCCCAGGCATTGGGCCCGACCGGAGAACCCATCCCATAAAGCTAAATTTATATTCCCAAGTCATAACCAAGATACGAGAAAAACGAAGCAAGATGACCCATATTGTTCCATTTTCAAAAGCGGGTTTTCTTTCTGCGCTAATAAAATTGTGGAGTTGATAAGCGTGAAAAAATATTGGTAAAGATGTTACCGATAAGCTGACTTTTCAATAACTTATTAGAAACCTTTGATAGTTTTATAAAGTTAGTGACGCTTTTTCACGATATGCAAATTACCAATATTCTGATCTTTTATTAAATTTCATTTGTCTATTCTACCAACGCTTTAAATTTACTGACTCTTATATGAATTTAACACTCTTTATTTGAGTGACTTGCCAACTTTTTCCCAATTATACTAACTAGCTTTGGAAAGGTCCATGGCCAATGTAAGAATTGACTTACAGATTCACCGTTGAGTGATTAACATGTGAAAGAATATGGTCAGATATTTGCCTTCAGGTATACATGTCAATAATATGATTGTGAGTGTACGAAATTTTTGTTACACCGATGGCGGATCTAGCAACCATCCATATCAAAATCTATTTTTTTTCCTTTTCGTAAGTAAAATTATGCTAATTTATGTTTCAAGTTTGAGCTTGTGTATGAAACTCAACCTGGTAGAAGTATCAACCGTATTTTGAATGTATTCTGATTGGGACATTATCTCCAAGGAAATTTAGTGGAGTCCAAAGTTTGGTGAAGTCTGATCTTGGATTTAAGAGAAAAGGATGAAAATCTAGGTTTTATAGTTTGAGTTGTGAAGTCTCACAACAAGCAAATTTATTAAACATCAGAGCAAACGAGAAGAGTGTTTGTGTTTTTTCTCTCTGAATTTTTTAGTGAGTTCCCTACAAGGGATTGTAAAATATTAATTGTAAGTTTGCTTTGAGTAAAATGGGTTGGGAAAAACTTGATAGTGATTGAGAAGTAGTAATTTTGTAATTTTCCAAAGTCATAGTAGATTTATTTGCGGATGACTCTCTCCGAGGTAGGGGTGAGCAACTTGGCCCACCCGAACCGGGACCGCCCGGACTGGACTGGGACCGGTGGTCCGGTTCTCGGTTCTATAGAGGTCCGGTCCGGTTCCCGGTTCCTAAAATTGGGACCGGTGACCGGGTGGTCCGGTTCCCGGTTCCGGGTTTCTAGGACCGGGCGGGACCGCCCGGACCGGACCGGTCCTTTTTTTAAAATTTCTTTTCCTAATTCGGTCCATAAATCTCTTTTGGCTCCTTGGGCCTCTTATTTTTTTTCTATTGGAAGTCATTAACGTTATTAATTTCAACAATTAGAGAATAATTTTGGTTATGTTTTTTTTTGTCGGGTCGAGTCCGGTCCGGTCCATTTATCGGTCCGGTCTGGTCCGGTTCCCGGGATGGTCTGTCCGGTTCCCGATTCTGACAAATTGGGAACCGGGACTACCGGTCCGATTCCCGGTTCTTGAGGGGAACCGGACCGGACCGAGAACCGATCACCCCTACTCCGAGGAGTACGTACTCACACTCCAATTGAACCACACAAATCTCTGATGTTATTACTGTTCTTTATTGATTTTTTTGATACAATCTTCTTCTTGCATCAGGTTTGAATTTCGAGATCTGTTAACTTCCGTATTATTTGGCAAAATTTAGTACATTACACACATCTAACAACGTCATTACGGAAACATGAGGTGGTGAATAAGTACTTGATACGTACATTAATGAACTGGCTTCTGAAGGAGCAAAAAACCAGCTTAGCTGATAGGGACTGTGAAAGAATCTAGTCAATAGTACGCAAATTAAAATTCGGAAGAGAAGATGGAGCAAAGAAAAAGGAAATTCTTGCTGAGATTGAAGCGCCAGGAAATGCACAACACACCCTTAAGAGATCATACACTAGCATATTAAAATTATATAAAGCATGCATAATCAATCAACAACAGATCGCATCTTTCTCACTTCACCCACTTGCTTCTTGAATTGCACTTTTTATCTTCTTGGCCACAGATTGTAGGCGAAAATCAAGGAAAGACCTCATATCTTGGAGCCTCCAACCGTCAACTGGATCAGACACAAAGGACAACTCAATGACGCAACCAACCATCTTACCATCCCCGCCGTCATTCATGGGCATCACTCTAATCGTGGCAACATAGGACTTGAACCCAAGATTGTTGTCCAAGACCTCATAGCTGAAGCACTTGTCACTAGGTTCCATCGTGAGGAGCCGCTCATTGACCCACCTGAGCTTTGGCAGGTCTGAGCCATTGCCATTCGTGGTGGCAGCGGCGTACCGGACTAGGCCAGGCTGGCCCGGGACGCCCTCCACTCGGTGGCACGTGTCGAGTGTGGGAAGGTACTTGTGGAGGTTGCAAAAGTCCGCCAAGAATGGCCACACTTGGTCTGGTGTTGGCCCTTTGAGCTCAGCAATTACCTTGCCTGCCCATCTTGGTTGGGTTTCTTCTGCCATTGAGAAAGAAAGAGAGATGTTGGCGGATGTTGGGTTTGTGGCAAAGATGGAGACATTTATAAGATAAAGCCGAACAATCTAGATTCCCTTTCTCTTGGTATACAATCAAACTTTATGATTGTACTGTCACTACCATTAATCAAATCAAGCAGAGAACCACCGTCCAAGTGGGGGATCAATTTTTCTTTATTACATTCTGCGACTGAGCGAGAGGCATTCGGCTTTTTGCAAAGCCCAAGTAATCTAAGTGCGTGAATGATAGTCATTCTGGCCAGAAATAGATTTTTCTTTTGTTTTAAGAGCTCAAGTGGTCCATGCGTAAATGTTTTCAAAACTGAGTAAACTCAGTGCCGAAGAAAATTCGAATCTTAAGTGTTAAATATTAAAAGGTTAAGAAGTAAAAATAACTCTAGAGAGACTAAATCTTGTGCAATTTATTTGTTAATGTGAACTTATAGTTTTTCTCTCTCTAACAATAGAGTAGAGCATGGGGAACGATGAAATTTAGAAACTAAAATCATACTTCTTCCTTTCATTTTATGAAATGCTATGAATTAGACTTTTTCCACTTCCCTTATAGCTTACACATTCCCTTTTTTATGTGTTCTGATCATTTTATCCCTTATATGGCCCCATCGTCCTCTGTTTATTGGTGGAGGCTTCTAGCGGCAGCATTCATGTTGAAAAGCTCCCAACAAAGCCAGCGAGGATGACTGACCTACAAGGATTTAGTTATTTTAAGAAAGTCACACGACTGGATTCACGGATATTGCGCAAGAAGACGATTCCGATAAATCTTATCAACCAGGGAATACAAAGAGATATCAAGCAAAGTGATCATCAATGAACCTTTCTCGTCTATATATGGCACTCTGATTTTGTTTCCCTCAAGCATTCTGGAGACCTCCTTACCAGACTCAGAGGCCTTGAAGAATTTGTGCTCGATGTCTTTTATGATTGAAAGGAAATCTTTTACCCTGTGGATAATATACTCAAAAGGGTCCTCGTTAGCTATTTCTTGCTTTGAACCACCTTTCAGACCTCATAGAATGATCAAAATTTTCTCCACCGCTATAATATGGTTGTTACTTGTAGTGGGTTTATCACTTGATTTCACACGATCTTTCGTTTCTAATTTAAGTACTGGTTTTGAATTATGAAATACATCAGCTTCACTTGAATTTACCTTTAAATGGTCAAGCTTTTCGCCCTTAAAATTGCGATCAGACTCCGACACCCTCGAAATTGATATCAACTCCACTCTGGCCATCAAATCTGAAGCTCTCATTCTCACCAATTTTCTCCACCATGCGTGTGAGTGCATGGAACTCGTTTCTCATCCACAAATCCGACCAAATAATAACAAAAGGGATCATATAAAATTATATAGAAATGGTAGGTCATACAAGAGATAGGCTGGTGAAAACACAAAAGAGAGAGTATCTAAGTCATAAGAATAGTGGAAAAAGTGCAGCCTAATGTTTCTCTGTCTAGAATTTTGTAAAGCCAGTGAAGGAACACAAACAAAGATAGGGCTCAAAACTATGCCAATTTCAAATTCACATGGGTTCGTATATCGGTCGAGTCCTTAGATTATTCTAAACATTAACTTCATTTAAGATATAAAGAAAAATAGGTATAAATGCACTAAAACTCTTAAAACTGATTGTGAAAGTACAATCATGTATTAAACTTTATGTTTAGTGTAATCAGGTACTTCCACTGGCTCCGTTCGATTTAACGGGATACTTCGAATGATTATTTGTGACATGTGATGCTGATGGGTTATCTACATAGTGCTATGTCATAAAAGAAGCTGAAAAATAATACAAAAAAGAAAGCCAAGTTTGAAATAAAAAGAAAAAAATAGGGGACGGAGGAGGGGGCACGCCGCAGCAATAGCAAAAGAATGTTAACGAAGAAAGGAAAAATTCGACATAAAAGAAAAAGATGTTCTCACAGGAAAAATCACAACTGGAAGATTGAAACATCTTCAGAAGGGTTTTTGGAGGACAAGAGGTGGAGGACGATCGGAGCATCACGATGGTGCTCCCATCCATCGTTGATGGCTTCACCACATAATCGACAGATTTTAGCATTCTCCTTCGAAATGTTTGCTTTTGTTCGCATCTGATTAAAGGAAAAGGATTTTGAAGAAGTTGCATTCTTCTTTTCCAATTTTACGATGATAAATTTAGAGTTTCTTCTGATGAGTACGAGGATACTCGAGGAGAGGGCAAACGCAGGTGGAGGATTTTTCAGTTGCTCAAAAGTAGAGCCGTCAATATGGGTCAAAGACCCATATTTGACCCATATTTTATATAAAATAGATCTTATATGGGTCATTAACATTTAAAGGACTCACTAAAAATGGGTCCAAAAGGTTGAAGTGAAATTAAATGGGTCAAAACTGGGCCACGCATGAAACCCATTTTTGACTCATATTGGACCCATTTTCGACCCATAACTCTCACAAATTACAAATGAACTTAGGGCCTTAGGCTCCGTTTGTTTCACGGAAATGCGTACTTTCGGAAAACATATGTCAGGAAGTCATTTTTCAAGAAAATAATAATATTTTTCAATGTTTGATTATACTTAAAAATGAACTGGAAAACAATTTTTGTCGTTTGTTATGGAATTGATTTTCGGCAACTGACGGTGGCGGCGATCGGTGATTGGCCGCGGCGGCAACGGGCGGTCGGCCTTGGAAACCGGCGGCTGGCCGCGGCCGATCGCGGCGACCGGAGGCTGACAGAGGAGACCGGCCGAGGCGACCTACGGCCGCCGCGGAGACCGACCGTGGCGACCTGCGGCAGGCCATGGCCACCGACGGCAGGCCGCGGACCGAGGAGACCGGCCGAGGCGACCCCCAAGGCCCCGCGGAGACCGGCCGAGGCGACCCGTGGCCGGCCGCGTCGACC
>JAGVVM010000286.1:0-22196 GCA_019149425.1 Psidium friedrichsthalianum | reverse complement strand
TTTCCATTTTGTTGTGGCGTATTCGGGCAGGTAAGCTATCGGCGTATCTCGCAATCTTGCAGATATTTTGTAAACTCGTTTGATATATATTCTCCCCTATTGTCCGTATGTAGGCATATTATTTTCTTGCCTACTTCATTCTCCACTCTTTCTTTGAACTCCTTAAATTTATTTAATGCCTCATATTTATCTTTCATAAAGTCAACCTAAACGTACCTAGAGAAGTCATTGATAAATGTTATCATGTACTTTGATCCTCTGATCATGGTTGCTTTACTGGTCTAAACACGTCTGAGTTGATGAGCTCAAGAGACATCTTACTTTTGAATGTGAACTCCTCGTATGGAAGCTGGTGTGCCTTCCCATACTGGCATTCGATACAGACGACATCTTCTTGAACTTACAAGTGAGGGAGCCCTTTTAGCATACTTTTCTTAATCGTCACCTTTAACTTATGGTAGTTTATATGCCCGAGCCGAACATACCATAAATCAGGCATATCACTCTTTCGAGTTTTGTCTATGTATATCGTCTGTGCTGACATCACGTAAAGAGACTTAAGTTGACGCTCATCCATGATTAGTGTACTAGTAGATTTCAAATTGCGATATGCCTTAACGTCTCTTGGACTGAACACCACATAATTGCTCGAGTCTATGAGTTGTGACACGGATAATAGATTCTTCTTCATTCCTGATACTATTTGTAGTGACAACTACACATCTTCCGGTGTACTCAAACATATTTCACAGTTTGCCTTCATCTCCGGTCATATGATTCGAACATCCAAAATCAACTATCCAATCATATCATAATTGATCAATTTATCACTTACTGTGATGAGGTCGTCATATTTTCTATCTCAATGATGGAGCATGCTGCGAGCTCTTATTGTTCCTCTATAATAAGGGATGCTTGAAAATCCCACTCCTCTTCACTATCATTCTCCTTAGATGCCGCAACATTTCCTTTAACTCTTTTGAGTCGACAATCTCTGGCAAAATAGCCTATTTTTTGCAATTATAACACCGTTCGTTGTGCCTTCAATTGCTCTTTTCTTCATTATCATCTTTGTCACGATCTCAATGAGCTCCCCTTGGCCAAGAGCTTCCCTCCTGGTCGTTTTTTTTCCATTCTCCATGACTTTTCTTCCATTTATCATCTCTGATGCTTGCATTATTTCTCCTTTGACTCTTAAACCCTCTTTTAGTACTAAAGATGGCACTTTCATCCTCTTTAAGTGAGACCTTAGACATTTGTTTATCTAAGGCCTCTTGGTTGGCCAATATATTCTCCAACTTGGTTAAAGTTGGCTCATTTGCCCATCCATGGTAGCCGTAACGATACCATTATACTCCAACCTTAATCTGTGAACAATAATTTTTCTCACCCTCGTCTCAGAGATAGCATTCTGAGGACCTAATTTTGAAATTTCTTCACAAATAAATTTAACTTTGGAGAAGTATTGACACACTGTCATATTATGTTGCGACAACGATATAGGTTGTCCTCCAACCCTTGCAATTTGGCATCATTCATCCTCGCAAACAATGCCGCTAAGTTATCCCATGCTCCTTTGGGATCTTCGCACTCTTGATGTGCTGTAGCAACTCATCTTCAACAGTTATAGTAAGAATATAGAGAGCCTTACCAACTTTGATGTTCCATTTTCTCAATTCCGCATCATTCGTAGGTAGTGTGTGTTGCCGTTGTCAATAATATCCCAAAAGTCTTAGCCCAACAAGTAATACTGCATGCGAGTACTCCAATTGTTATAGTTGGAGCTATTGAGCTTCTCGACGTCGTTCACGAACTTGAGAAATCCGCCATCTGACTTGGATATAATGCCTGGCACTACTCTAAGTAAACTTGGTCCCTGACCAATTGATCACAGTCCTTGACTATGCATTGGCAGAATTTTGGCGTACTCCGATCCCTGGCCGTCAGCTCATGCACAATGGTCCCAGACCACTTGTCTTCGCGTACCATGCTCCAAATATGGTCCTCGACTCTTGGGCTTTGATACTATTTTGTAGGAATCAAGTGGATATCTCAACTTAAATAAAACTCTCTTTATTAGAAAACTATTCAATTTACGCAACTCTCACAAATACACACAATGCACTCTCTTGCTCACAACGCTCTCTATTTGGACTTCTTACATCACGCCAAAATTTGGAGCACTAGCTCCTATTTATAGCCTAGTCAATTTTCTACACACTTCTAAGTATAGAATATTCTAGAAAGGCTAGTCTAGGAATGTGAAGAAAATTCTAAAACATGGAAGAGAGATAATGTTCTAGACTATCTAAGCAAATCATAAAAGTTCTAGAAAGTTAAGAAAAAATCTAGAAAGAAGTCAATGCTTCTGAATAAACTCATCCAAAACAAGCTCGAATTGTTTCCTTTGGTTTATTGAAAATCATTTGATAGTGAGATACAAAACGCGAAACGGTGATAAAAGGAGAACGAATCCACTTGAGAAAAATCTATTGCCGTATTTAATCTAAAAACTTTTCTTTTTTATCGAAAATCTAAAAGCTTAATAATCTTACAATGTTATTCAATTCACAAATCGCCAACAACTACTTTATTATAGTCGAGGTTAATACGTGTCTTATCTTTAGAGGAGAACATATTTAAGCAAACCCTAGCTATTGTAAATCAAGCTCATATAGTGGCGATCTTAGGAGATGTCTCATGGCCTTCCATTGGGAAAAAGGGCTGTGCTCTTCATGAGGAAATGATTTACCTTTGCCAGCGTCAATCGTTTTTATGTATATATTACGTAATAATCTTTGATTATATGTGAATACCAAAACAATCCTATGACTTGGTCTCTGACGTGGTGTTTACAGCGTTAATCCAGGAAACAAGGCCATCAATGGGTTGTGCAGCTGCTGATGCTTGATCATATCATGGAGATGTACAGCTAATAAGGACGGCCCATCCATTGGGAAAATACTAACAGGCCTTTCATTTTTTTCCTTTCTTTTTCTGGATAGACGAATGTTCTATTGTCGTCTTATTTCTTGTTTTGCCTTGGAAATCACTTTGCAATGTGCCTCATCTTGTCCATGAATAGAAATTTAGGGTTTCTGGTTTTATTCCCCATTGTCCTTGCACTAAACCCATATTATGCACTAAAAGAAATTCTTAGAAGTACTATGCCGATGATAGAGTTGGTATCTTTTCGAATTGGATCGAGCGGCAGTTAGAGGATCATAAAAACCAAAGTTATTTGATACATCCCGAATTTGTCGAGCTCAATGTTATTTGATAGCACAGACCGCCATCACAATGATCATAGTCTTTTGCTTCAAAGAGGGAAACTCTCCTCAAATGGGTGCATAGGAGTTTCCTAAACATTCCATAATCCAACTCATGTCGAACGTAGATTTTCCAAATTCTAACACTTGCCCTTCAGCGCACGAGAACAGTTGTTCTTGGCCTGTACCCACGAGTTCTAGAAATTAATTATAGTGCTCGAAAAATTCAAAATAAAGACAAGCTATAATAGCTTAGTCTCCGAACTACCTTGACCCTTTTCCCTACCAAGACTATATAATCCATGACAATCATTTTAACATGATTTAATTACCATTAGGCATCAAAATCGCTCTCCAAAAAGCCCAAAAACAAGGGGAAAGATCAAGGCGTCTCACTCCTCAAGAACGATTGCACAAATTTCTCTCTCTATCTGTCTCTCTTTCTGTAGCAGCCTGCAGTTGACCACCCTCTCTCTCTTTCTCTCTGTGTCTGATACTATGGACGGTGATCACCTTGAGCCTACACAAGAAGATTCTGATAAAGCGATTTCCAAGAACACAGAACAGCAAGGCTCAAGCCAGGTTAGATCCTACGAGTGCATATTCTGCAAGAGGGGCTTCTCAAATGCTCAAGCCCTAGGAGGTCACATGAACATCCACCGAAAAGACAAAGCCAAGCTCAAGAAATCTTCCACGACTCCATCGTACTCCGCAAGCTCGACTGTCCAGCCACCCCACAGACGCCATCTTTTGATGCTAAGGTCACCGGGAATACAGATACGAGCAAAGTATCTTGGCCTTGGGTTCCTCGGCAGGGAGGCGAGGAGGAGAATCACAAGAAGGATGATTATTCCCAGGTTGGTGGAGTTCGGCAATTACCCTTGTTTTCCGAAACACCGTTCTTGACGAAGGATCATGATCAAGAACAAAATATTCAAACTTCAAAGAAGGGTAAACCGAGTGGGGATAGCTCCTCCAGGTCTGCTTCAGAACTAGACCTCGAGCTCAGGCTGGGACCAGAACCTCAAGAGCTAAAGGGTACTAAAAGTTCTTTTGAAAAATCGAATCCTAAGATTATTGCTAAGTCTCTTTAGTCCTCCTCCATCTTGAACCTGATTGTGTTTCGCGTGCTTTCCTTGATTTCAGATATTGTTGTACGTAGCTACCTGTATATGCAGACTTCTACTGATTGTTTTTACCGCTATTGTCACTGATCGAATTTCATTAGAACCTTATGTTGCCTGGTGTTTCATTTAGTGTGAATGAGAAATATTCTTTAATTGGTTTACATTTCTTCCGGGCTTCTTCCATAAACCGTTTCTTCTTGCATGGACTCTCCATTCTATCTTCTTCGATCCGTTGATGGTTTTATTTTCTGGCTTCATATGTTTTGCATGATCATAATCAATTTTTTGCCAGCCAACCTAGCGAAATCAATCGTTAACAAGAAATATTTCTCAACTCTTTACATTCCAATGATATCAAGTAGTTTAATGTCGAAAGTGATTCCCCGCTGTATGAAGACAAACTTATTCTTAGGGTTTATCAACATGCCATATGAACATATAAAATCATGCATCGCACTTGGCTACAATGATATTTCCAATCAACTATGTAAAATCAGCCAACTAGTGTGTAATCCTTTGGGTTTTACTAATTAGATACCTAAGCATGACTTCTTTTTGGTGCTTTGGTTGAATTATACATCTTATTTGAACTTAGATTAACCGTCATTTATCAAGAAGTATTGCCATTCTAGTAATTTCCTTTGTGAGACTAATTGTTCCAAAATCATAGTTATCATCATTCCCCTCACATAGAGAAGAAGCATATGCATGAATTGGCCTGCAATGTCTTGCAACAATTATTCGACATCAAATTGCCACATTCTCCTGTCTTGAAGATTAAAAAAAAATGTCGGTTGTACTTTTTAGGTCTTTCTTTACGTAAGGTTGTACTTTCGAAATTGAGTTAAATTGTCCAATTAAGTTTGAACGATTTCTTTTGCTTGTGGTGTCTGGCTTTTAAGTTTTCAAGATTGCAAAAAGAAGAACCAAGATTCATTCGAAATGCATAATTAATTTCATGCAAGATTCTATTGGATTCGACTCTCTAAGTTATACAACATTACATTTCGCTGAATGGAACAAAGAAGAATGAGCGGTAGCAACATGATGAGATCCATATATTCAGTCTATTTATTTTTCCTAGTTGTAACCTTTCTTACATTAAAATTCATCATGTCACTATTGATTACACATCCAACATGGATATATCATAGAGTGATTACCTGTTTTAGTGTTCACGTGTGTTCTTACATACTTATAAGCATGCGTGTTTCGGATGATGTGAGTTATTGGAACATTCAAAATGAATATGAAACCAGTGATGAGAAATTGCCAACCTCATTGATATAAATGAAATGTTTTGTTCTTGCACATTTGAGAATTTTTTTAAGGAAGCTTCTCGAAAATTATATTTGTATGTATGTATTAAGATACGTTATGTAGTCCTTGTATCCCATGAACTTCCTCCCTTTCTGTACTTATCAGGTACTAATCAGTTGTAAATCATTGATTTAATTGCTTTGAGATCATAGTTTTCTTGTACTATTTTGCTTCTTCTTTCACCGAAAAAGGAAGTGGATATGCCATTATGTTGAATGGCTTTCTGAATGTATGGAATCAATAGCCAATGAATCATTTTTTCACATCAGAAACTTGTTGAATGGCTTTCTCAATGTATGGCTTTCTCAAACGTTTTTCCCTCACCTCCGCCCTTTTGGCCAAGCATGTTTTTCTTCAGCCTTTAACATTTGAGAATTAGGGTTCTTAACATGAATCGATAGCACAATTTAATTAATTTTTTTTAGTTCACAATGAATGAAAATCATGATTTTCACAAGAAATGTTTGCAATTTTATCGTTGTAATTGTAAATGCCATTAGCAACACTTTTTGCAGAACCTTCATCTGTAATGGTGGTGTACGGATTAGAGGTCCAAACTCTCCACAATGTTTTACACGTTGAATTTGTTGTCTCACATCGCTTGATAAGGGATCCTATATGCTCTTTATATTCATATGATCTCCCTCCATCTATTATCTTAAACTTTTAGATTGCACAGTATGAATCTTTTTGTTTTCTCGGCATCATTGTTGGTATCATATCCAACTGCCGAAGGAGTGTATTTGTGGCGAAAATACTTGCTCATTCATGTCGGAGATTTTGAACTCATGGAGAATATTTGCTTGTGCCCAAGTTCGCGTGAGTCCAACCAATAAGTTCATTAGGTTACTTCAAAATACACAACATTCTTGATCTTACTTGGACTATCGGATCAAAAATTGAGAAGCGCCATGAGTCCATTGCAATGTGATCGCATTTTCTCACGATGACCTCGTCAATCTTTAGTTTTGTCGGTCAAAATGTTCGAGTCTCTTCAATTACGAGTCTCTTCAGTTATCTCCCTCTTATGAATTCAGTGTTCTTATTTCTGCCTCTGTGCAATTCGATATGGAGAAAGGAAAGAAAACCAAAATGAACGAGAAAGAATGATGCAATTAGCGGATATAAGAAATCAAATCATCGTTCTATAAATAAACCAATACTTTTATGAGAAAGGATGCCATGAAGTATCCGGTAGTTTTGATGGATCTCAGTACTATCAACAAAAGTCCACAATGTAATTGTCTCTAGTCGAAATCTGTCGGAGATAAAATATTGCTCCAACTCGTGCGATAGGGGACATGAATTTGATTGAAGAAAGGACGTGAAAGACTATCCTCTCATCCGACAAAGAAAACTTTCAAGATGCAGAAATGAAAACTCTGATTAAAATTTTTCTACAGAAAGAGACATAAATCTATGAGTCACACACATATATACAATTGATGGAGTGCGCGGTGGTGGCGCTTATTGTTTGTCTCCCTATTTGATGTACATTGAACTTCTGATTAAGTTTTCACGGGAAGAGAAGACGAGGTCTCTTATCTCCCTTAGCATATTATTTTTACAGAACCAAGCAAAAGTCGCGACTGGGGTTTCAAGTGGTAATTATGGTTAGCTTATGCTCAGTTTGATAAATTCAATTGTTCATGTGACTGTAGTTTGTTGAGTCTGTGAAGTCCAGTGGATTTCCTTTTTCCCCTGGACTTTTGCCATGACTCTGTGAGGTTGATCTTTCATCCGTTTGTTGTTTTCTTCATGGAGGTATTCGTTTGTTCTTGTCCATCTCTCTCTTATTCGAGAATGACCCTGCAATAAACTATCAATGTTGGTTGGTTTTGCTGTCATGTATAATAGAAAATCTGTCCAATTGGCAAATGGTTGGGTCCATATTCATGAATTTATACAGAGAAGAGCCTCCTTTTCCATTGAAAATACAGATTGTAACCGGCTATCGCGCGGACTTTATTTAACTTCCATAGCATGAGAAAAATATTGCGTCGAAGCATTAAACAAAATACAACTTTGCTTTCTGCAACTCCCGAATCTCTTGGTTACGCGTTCAAATTCAACAGCGATAAACAAATGCTAGACAACGACATACTAATATGCAAAACCAACAAGACCGATCTTCTTTTTCTCAGTCGTCGTCGATGTAGATGGTCTCTTGCTGAAACAGCCCACCAAACACCTTCCTCACTTCCTTCTTCGGCTCGGCCTGCTGTTTCGGCTTTGGCTTCGGCTCCTCCTTTGCCACTTTTGGACTCCACGGGGTCAGGCGAGGCTGCTTGATCAGCGCCTTCTGTGGAGTTAAGCTTCTAGCCTTGGCCTGCCCTCTCACTGTAGCGATCTGCACTTTCGGCTTCTCCACCGAACTCTTCACGGAGTTTGCAAGCTCAGAGCCGAGTTTGTCAAAGTTTAGACCCGCTCGGAAGTCCTGGGCTTTGCTGAATAGGCCCTCCATCGAAATCCCAGCAGCCTCCGCCTTCTCTTTGGCTTCTTCCGCTAGATTCGTGGCCTTGGCCTCTTGCTGCGAGAGCTTCTTCACTTCGTCCTCGAGCTTCTTTGCAACCTCGGCCGCTTCCTGCGCTTTCTCGGCAGCTGTTCGTGCCTCTTCCTCAGCTTTCGCTTTTGCCAGCGCCTCTTTGTACTCTTTCCTTCTTCCATCCTCAGGGATGGCACTAGAACAATTCCGACGAGCAAAATTTAGGTTCATCTCAGGTGAAAGGCATGTATGCGTAATAAACAAGAGATTGGACCCAGTCCACGTAATCGTCTTTAAGGTCGCCAAATAGAGTATAGCCGCGCGGCATTCTCAAGCTAGAAAATATCGAGGAAGAAAGTGACAAGCTAAGCAGAAGTTAGATGGAGAACGACAAAAAGGACAGAGGAAACGCAAAAGAAAATGTCTATATTGTCTGTGCTCCGAGTCCATATTGCCCAGGTTAAGGAAACAGCTTACCTGTTACATGGACGGACATGTTCAGACGAAAACTATGTATACTCACGATTGAAAGAGATGTGTAAGTTTCTCTTTTTGTACTTAATCTGTCTGGTGATCACAAGGCCTCCTGCGAAAAGAAATTATTACCTGAAAAGCTCATCTATAGGCCGTGAAGGAGCTGATGGATCCGTAGAAACTTCCACCACCTGCATTTGATTGACTTACATGGTTCACTTACCATGGAAAAATGCATGAATGTGACAGCATTCCATTAAAGAAATCACACAAGAAAGAAGCAGAATCCTGCATAACAGGGTGAACAGGTTGAGCACATATGTATACTCCTACTACCTTGTTCTCTGCCACAGCTGTGTTGGAAAAAACGCCGGCAACCAGCGATGCTATCTGAGACCTTGCAACCTAATCAAAAAGATTCGAGGTATGTAGATTGGCTTGTTAATAGCCGTTATAGTAATGTCGAGAATCAAAAATTGACGTAATAAGACAGCAAAAATAAGCGAATGGTGATGGGAGAAATTGGAACAATTGGAAAAGATTCTATTGCATACATTACATTACTTTGTAGTCGTTCGCGCCACCCCTTCCCTCGGCCGCCACCACAACGCTATAGGAACTCTCGGGTGTGTAATCCTCCGTCAAACATGTCTTGATGAGCGTGTAGCTCACGTCGACTTCCGCTAGCTTCTGCAAGAACTCGGGCATTGTCAGGGGCTGCGACCGGGAGAAGAGGTTGTTGAAGAATGAGGAGATGCCATCCAGCACGTTGTATGTGGAGGTGGCTGAGTTCCCGTCATAGACGATCGCCACGTGGCCGACTCCTGCCAACTTGGCAGCTTGGATCACCTGCAAGGCGTCCGAGGTGGTGACTTGGGTGGTGGGGCCGTACTCGGCGGGTCCGATGGTGACCACCACTTTGCTCGCATTTCCGATGGCTTTTGCGATCGATTCCGTGCCTTGGAAGGTGGATTCAACGGCGTTCAGGCGTTTTGATTCTTCATTCGATATTATCTGAGCATACGTTGATGCAAGTTATCAGTCCTGGCTAAATAACCATATTTACTCACTTCTCATGAATCTAAGAAACATGACTCTTTACCGGTGACCTTGTGAGCATCTACTGATTACTGGAAAAATATTATGTGAGCCGAGACTAATGCGCCCTGGCCAATTAGGAGAGGACACGTGTCATCTCCTGTCCCTTCCCCCCCTTTCTCTCTTCTGTCCCGCTCTCTTATCTGTCTCTTGTCTCTATCTCTCTCCTCTAGAAGAGGACACGTGGGCCGAGGCGTACAGACACGTGTTGGCCCCAATCCACCCAATATTTTCTCCAGATTACTTAGATAAACTAACCAAACCACCATGTCTTAAACACCATGAACCAATCAAATATAACCTGATGAATTATCATATCAGTTTTAAGCAAGAGTCAAACAATTAATGCATCTACTATTTTAACAGCAACTCATAATCGAAATTTTAAAAATCGCTGACAGATTTTTCATATGTTAAGCGAGTACGTTCATCAAAGTGATTATGTTGCTGAGTGCCAACCTTGTACTGAGCGGCCAGGCGAGCCAGCTCCTGGGCAGCGCCGAGCTCCGGCACACCTGCCCTCACCCTGAAACCTCCTCTAAGCAACTGCTGCGCAATGCGGACACCAGCTTGGCCCGTCGCCCCGGCGACAAACACCGTCCCCGGGTCCTTCTGCCTAGTGTTCCCAAACGACAACCCCGAAGACTTGTCGCTCACGACAGGGACCAGCGAATTCACATCGGGCATCTTTCCGAAGTTGAACCGGAACGGATTGAAATTGGCCGGACCATCGTCCCCATTCTCCCCAGACGTCGGTTCTTCCGCCGCTGAGGCATTGCCGAGCCGAAACCTGGACTTCTTGGCGAACACGGTGAGCCTAGAATTCTTGAGGGGAACGAGCTTAGAGCGTGGAGGAGTTGTGAGGAGGAACGAGTTGGAGGTGAGAGTGGGAGCCATGGCGAGACCGACCCTCTTCTCTTTTTTCCTTGGTGAATCAAGAGAAGGGCTTTTCACTGTCCATGGCTTCGCCGAGCGGACGCATTCAGATATTGTCTGGTCATATGGCCGATGGATGTGGTCGCTCGAAATGATACCAATGTTTTTGGCGATCTTTTTGAGGATTATCTAGATCGGATGGTGTGGCATAATAAGCAAATGAGAGGAACCCACGTGGAACACATTTTATCTGCTCACCAAATGTTGCAGGCCAGACGTTTTTTGGATGGGAAGCGAGAAAAGGAAGGTGATGAAAACCACGTCGACCCACGCGCTATCAAAGAGATATAAGGAACCTCTTCCCGATTGGCGTTCGTGGAACCCGATTCAACGCCGCCAGTGCCGCAGAGACCCCACTCAGAAGCGTTTAAGAACTTAACATGTCGATTCACTTTAATATTTGCCCAAAGCTTTGCTGGCCTGGAAGTGTTTTATATTGTGACCCTAAGCATAAAACCCAACTTTCATCTGAGGAATCGGATAGTTGATTTTCACTATTTATTTTGCCTCCAGAAACTTTGCTTGAACGGTGTTGTTAATGGAAAAAAAGCTGAAATCAGCACGAATTACTTCGAACATGAGATTACTGCTAAACAAGGGCCAATGACGAAAGTCTCATGTGCTGGCTCAAGAGGCTGCAGCAAATTTAGTTTTGTGTTTAGGGAGCTTCACGTCAATGAACTCAGAAATCTCACAATGAAGAGAGGTCAAAGCACTCTGAATTGTACTAATCGTTGAAGGCCATCGAATATCAAAGTCAGCACCTCCTTCTCGAGCTTATTATAATAGAGAGACTCTCTATCACACTTTCAAAGTTCAACACCGACGGCAACACAAGCAGTTAACTCCCCTAGATTTACCAGTGAGGATGTCTTATACTCAACTCTTCTGCTGAACCCACATGACGTATTTGGCAGCCACTTGAAAATGCAATTAAATATTTTACTTCCTCAGTGGATTAGGGCAATGTATCCAATACAAAGTCCTGTCGGGGTTTAACCTGGACTGTTTCGAGGCTGCTCAGACACCTGACATTCGAGAGCACATGGTAAGTAGTTCATCTACAAATCCGTTGCTGGGGTGACATTTGGACGCGAGAGACATCAATGGCCTCCGACAGATCAGTTCAGATTATGTTGTCAGTATTATCGGTCCAAGGCTAATGCCCTCAGCCAGTACGATCAACCCAGCCCTTCAATCGTCCTATGGAGCAATGACTTACGTTAATGACGATATATGTAAACCAAGGAAAGCAAAATGAGTATACAAACGATGGTAACCATCCCAAACAGACAGAGATGATGATAGGGGCAGAGCTGTGAGACTTGACGGTATAATATATAGAGAAGTATGGATGCTGGGCGAAAGCGCTTTTGGACTTTTTCTGGAGGAGCATTTAACAAAGGACGAGCTGGCAAATATGTAACTCTTGGCAACGTATAAATGCTTTTAGGCAATTTTGAGCAGTAAATATGGGAAGAAACAGAAGGGGAAACACACTATGACACTCATAACAGCCCCTTGACTGCACCAAAACCATCTGAGCTAGCTAAAGGCCAGGTGCAATTAGGCTTGAGACCAAGTAGCAAACCGCATTTGCGAGGGGGCTAAAAGCATTAGTCATGGGTTTTGCCGTCTAAGGTGACACTTGCACAAAGCTCAATTACGTAAGAAAAGACCTAAACCAAAACTCAATGAACGAGTACTCAGAACACTAAAAGCCGCAAGGAAAAAGAGAAGGCTCATCCTAGCTACAAAAGGCCACTTATCCATTGTTTACTGAACTATATTCTCTATCTCTAAATATCCACCCCGAAAAAGGGACAGAACCGACATTACACATCATTACCTCCATTTACACATTGCTAAAGGGAGCGAAGGTAGTAAGGCATACCAATATTGTTGCACTAGATTATATAAGCTGCTTCTACGAACTTTAAACGAAATGCTTCAAAGTCGCCATGGAATGGATTGCCACATATCCAAGCTCATGAAGGAATGAAATAATACCAAGTAGTTAATATTTGATATGGAATTGTTGCAACACTAATTGCACTATTAACACAATTTCGCCTTTCACACACCTCTGAGAACAATATTTCTAGCAAGAGCATAGTTCGACACTTACAGACTACAACCAACGAGAATAGTAGAAGTTTTTTTTATCAGTAGAAAACTGCTTGAAATACATGTCAGGTTTTAAGAACTTAACATTTCCTCGGTTAATTGGGGTATCTACAGGACTTTTAACACCAAATATCTACTGTAGGGCCACGCCAAAAGAGAAAAACAGAATTCTCAGGTATCTAGACGTCCTAGATGGCATGACATGGATATATCGTCTGATATCCACCTCAACACAGGCAGGTAGGTAAGAAACATAATCTACAAAAAAACTCTCGACCAACCATAAGAGAAGTGGGCATGTAAATATATGAACTTCTCAGTGTTGAAAACACCATCCTAAATGAACCCAGAGAAAGACATAAATACATCACCTGAGTTGATGTTCAGAATGATGATCTGCGCAATGTTCTGCTCAACCAAGTCATCAAAGTTGAATATTTTTCATCTAACAATTGATGAGAAATCCAATTCAGTACCAACTTCAAGTTAGCAGAACCGCCAAAAAACCTTTACTTGATTAAGTCTCCAGAACACATTAAGCAGCCATCACTAGAAGATATATGCATCGTCATTTGAATTCTTCGTACTATATTTCATTAGGAATAGAATAAGAAGACAAACTAATCCTGGCAATTATAATGGAAGCACAATCACATGAATAAAGCATGCACTAAGGCAAGGAGTTGTCCTCTGCAATCTATTATAACCTGTAAAGCAACAAATTCTAACGTCCCTACAAGGGAAAACAAGATTACCAGAAAATCTAGCGGCAATGCCTGATTAAAGTTGCATCAACAGAATAGCTGAGGAACCTCATTTATCGATTAACTGCCAGCAATAAAGACAGACTAATTAAATATTTATCAACATATCAAAATATTCAAATGACAACATGAAATTCAAAGCAATTTCAACGAAAGAGAGATGCTCATCAATATGATAAAACAAGCCAAAAAACTTCATAATTCCCACACTAGAAGCAGATTCAGTGACCTATGCCCTTCTTTGCCTTAAACGACTCAAGAGCCTTCATTCGTAGCTCAATCTCCAGTTTCTTTTGCTTAGTATCTGCTTCTTCATCATATGAACGATATGCCTTTCTGTCAACATCTTCATCATCCAAGGAGGATGCATCTCTCGAATGCTTTCCATAATCAGATGAGACAATATCCTCTTTCTTCGTTCTCATCTTTTCTGCACGCCGTTCTTCCCGTCTGCGACGTCTCTCCTCTCGACGTCGACGTCTCTCCTCCTTCCTCATTTTCTTCTCTTCTTTCCTCCTCCTTTTAGTCTCCTTCCGGTCCTCTATCTCAGAATCATAGCTATTATCATCTGAATCTTTTTCTCGCTTACCAAATCTTTTGTGCCTTTTCTTCTCCTTGCGTTCATTAATGTGCTTATCACTTTCCTCAGAGCCTGTTTCAGACAAGCTGCTGTGTTTACTATGATCGACCTTCTCCACAGATCTTTGTGTGACTTCAGATCTATGCCGTTGAATACCATCATGAGAACGATACTTGTCATCAGATTTTCTACCTTCAACAGAATGAGATGTCTGTTTCTCACCAGATTCTTTGTTCAGTGAAGGTGACAACACTCCAATTCCAGAGGGCTTTTGCCTGCCAACGATGACATTACACTATTAGACAGCACACACTACAAAAAAGTAGCTGGATAAATCATGGGAGAGTCCACACCTCATTCTCTCCTGGCCTTTGTTTCGAACATCCAAGCCATCAGAACGGCCCTTAGAGCCAATAGAATGATCTCCAGCTGCTCTTTCAGGAGGAGAAATGTCCTTATCATGCACCTTCATGGGCGAGTCTCCCTGTTTACTGACAGAGGATGAGTTCATAGATCTTTTATCTCTAGGCTTGAGAGCACGATCCCTACTTTTCCTACAAGCAACAAGAATAACAGAAATTAAAACCTTTTAGAGGATTTGACAATTCTATTTCCCCTGCGAACAACCAAACAAACAGAATCAAACCTCTCAAGAGTATTTGACTACTCATTTTACAATAATAGCCAACAATATCAAGAGAAGGGGGGGAACCAATTATCTAGAGATTAGGAATCTAACCGATCGTTGTTGATTCCCCTCTCGTCACTTTTATCTAGGCTTTCTTGATGCGACCTACGTTCTCGCAATCGCAGTGAAGTAGAACCGTCGTCATTATTCACGCCATTTTTAACTTGCTTTAGTGGACTCCTGTATGGAATAAATGACCTTTTATTAGCGAAACAGAGAATCAAGAGGATTAAAAAAATTGACAAAAAACAAAGAACTAGAAATGTTTTCAGCTTAATCAAGTATGGGACTCGAGGGTATACCGGCTTCGCCTCCGGACGTTCCTAGCTTGCTTTACGGGACTCTCATATGGGCTTGGTGACCTTGTATCAGAAGACACGCATGCAAAAGTATCCATGAATTGCGTGTAATTTGAGGGTAAAGTGAGTATGAACTCTATCTACAAATCCTACTTTCAGAACTATTCATCTCTTCAAACTTGAGAGCGCAAGAGAGAGGACATTTTCCCAATGTGATCAATAATACTTGCTGAGGAGTCAGACCGATATGGTGTATTTCATATAAGTGTAAATGTGCCCCAATTAACAATTTCCATAAGCTCACAAATAAAATTATGCATAGGAAGGAATAACCATTATAGGAAATATATCATTTTGAAAAGGAGAGAACAGGCCGATGATGTTATAAATAAAATCCCTTCCTCTCCTTGCTAGAATATGGATCAATCATATGAACAGCATCCTCAGCAAACAAAAGGAAAACATTAATACTCAATGAACCTTGAAGGTGTAAACAAGTCATCTATGAAGAATAATGAAGGATATACCTCATTCTTTCCCTAGAAGATCCAGCAGGCGATCTTCCATATGGAGTAGATCTCTTCAGCAGGGGCGGAGATCTATGACCAATCGGAGATGCAGAGTTTGACTCATGAGATGTCCTCCGGGGTGGAGGGGTCATTGATTTCCTGCGGACAGATAAGGGCGATCTTCGTCGCCGTGGAGATGGAGACCCTTGCCCTGAAATCGATCGAGATCTCCGTAGCCGCTCTCGTACGGGGGATGGGGTCCCATGGCGTATAGGTGGTGACGATTTGGGATGCATAGGTGACGTTGACAAATGACGGACAGGAGATGACCTGTGAGACACAGGTGAAGGTGATATACGATGCCGGGGAGACGTCGATCTGTTTCGTGCGGGAAAAGGAAACCTTCTTCGAACAGGAGAGGGCAACCTCCTCCGTGCAGGAGAGGGTGACCTCCTTCGTGCTGGAGAGGGTGATCTACGTCGGACAAGGGAAGATCTACGTCGCACCGGAGGTGGTGATCTTCGTCTCTCAAATGAAGGGGACCCACGCCGGACAGGAGATGGAGATCTACGACGCCGGATAGGAGATGGAGATCTACGACGCCGGACAGGGGTCAGTGATCTACGCTTTATTGGAGAACGTGATCTATGTCGAGGAGGCGAATGCAGCCTCCGCCTTACAGGAGATGGTGATCTGCGATTCGGAGGAGATATCGATCTTCGCCTGTAATAAGAAGCTCCTCGTCTTGGAGATTGGGATCTCCTAGGAGAATACCTCCGACGAGGTGTCATAGACCTTCTTCGAGGAGCACGATACCCCTTACCAGAAGAAATTGAACGGCTTCGTCTCTCTCGTGATGCGGAGATACTCCTGGACCTGCGCCTTTCACTGAAGGACATATGTCAACAATATAAAGTAATCTTATAACTATTAAGATACAGCGCAAAAAAAAATTTACAAGATAAACAATTACAACGTTTCCTCAATCCCAAAAAAATTTAAGAACTGTATTAATGACATAATTTACTGTAGCAGAAGTATGGTTACATACTCGGAATAGCTCCTGGATTTAGAAAATGACTTGCTGTTTGACCTAGAAGGTGAAGCTCTGAACAATAATTCACATATGCTACTTAGTGCATCATCCAACAAATAAAGATCAACCAAAAAGTTTCAAATCACACAAAACTGCAGTAGATGCTCACCGAAGGGGTGAAGCGGAATGGTCCGCTGAACGAGGAGATCTCAAAACTCTGCAGGAGATAAGTAAGTCAGCATTTAAGAATCACATTGGCTGCTTGCGGAAATCTCAGATAATCACTTGCCATATCCTACAATAATCCTTGCACAATAATCAAAGAATTGAAATCTTAGATCAAAACACTAGGTAAGAACGGTATGAACTGCCTAAACAAGAATTTTTTGACAACGAATAACTAGAGCTATTACTCACTACATCCAAAAATTTCCATTAAATAAAAGCTGGATGCTGAATATTTTGCAAAGAACAGAAGTTTGAAAATAATCTCTCGAATCCAACATAGGGCGACTAGGAATCTCAAGCCCCAACGCGACCAAATAAGAAGGAAGAAGAAATGAGAATCATGAAGATAGATATGTCAATATCAAAAGATTGGGTATAAAAAGCCAAATACAATGGCCGGTGTCTGGGAAAGGAAGCTGTTCCTTACTACTTCACCATTACAGAACCATGAGCGAAACAAAAATGAAAACGAAAATACGAAAATCGAGCATATTCCTTTACCATCTTATGCATTCTCAAGGAAAACCAACTAACTCAACATTTCAGAAGCTATATCATGATAACACCAAAGACGCGACGCTTTAGCCAATATGAGGAAGTATCAAGCAAAAATACGGTACCAAATGCTAACAGTTAGTGATTTCCAGATGATTGCAGCAAATTGTAACATCCAAAATAGAAGTGGCGAAATCAGAGGAGAAAAGCCAACAGCAAAAGAAAAAACAATCCTTGCTGATTATATAAGTTCTGTAATGCTACTTTACTAAATGATAGAGAAATTTTCCAGGGTGTTAGGTAGTTTACCGTAATCCCAATCATTGCCTAAAAGTTCAATGATAATTTCACCCTACACATATTAAACAAAATAAAAGTGTCTATGTCATTTCAATTCCCCAAGCAAACTTGAAGATAAACCTGAACACTATCTCATCCTTCATGGGTGAAAAGAAGCTTCTTTAATCCAAACTGAGACACACCTCTTTCGCTGTTAGATCTTCTGCTAATTTTCAAGAATTGAATGTCTAATGCATCTTGACCTCGTCTCTGAATAGCTTAAATCAACTATGCAAGGTAAGTGCAACAGCAAATACAAGCTCTAGACGTTTAAAATACCCGAAGGATTGAAAAGAATGCAGATGACATGCATCACAAATATCCCTTACTCATGGCTTCTTCTCGAAGCATCCCTCCTTCCATTATTGTTTCTATCATCCCGACGAGCATTTGAGGCCCTTGAAAATATGAAGTCCTTCTCCAGGGCATCATTTGAAGCCTTCATCTCTACCACACCGTCCTACAGTAGTTTGAGGTAAAGGACATGAACCCAAATAATTGCAGAAGCTAGCTGAACGCATAGAAACACAAACATAAGTTAAAAGTGCACCGCAGCTTTAGTCAATGTAACTGCAGCCTGAATAAAATAATATTACCATCCTCTTTGATTTCTCCTGTTCAAATTCTCTACTTTCCTTGTCTCTATTCTTCCTAATTTCGTCAGCAACACGGTCGGCTTCAACCTGAATAATCATGAAAAAGAAAAATCGCTGAGAACATATAACCACTTATTTCAGTCACGAGCTCATAGCGGAATTATAGAAATTAGACCTGCTTCTTCCGAGTTTCTTCCTCTTTGGCATCTAAGAACTGCTGAGGTACACCGCTTGCATTGTTCTGCGCACTGAGAAGAAGAGTCCAGAGTTCTTTCATAAACTTGCCAGTATTTTTCTCCATAAATCCCGTTAGTTGTATCTGAACTTCCTTTCCATTAACCTCCTGCACCAGCAAAACAAAACCACTCAACTTTTGTAGTCGACTTGCAAGGAGTTTGCATACAAAAAACAGCTGCAGCGGCCTATGATGCACCCCTCAAAACATCATCATGTGACTTGAACCTCAGAGAGGTACAAATCACAAGAGAATACGTAATAAAGCACTCAACCAAGTACTTCCTTCCCGAGAATCTAGAAAGACAGAGTAGAATACCTTCCCATCCAGAAGTCCGTATATGAAGTTGATGAGAACTTCATCTTCAAAACCTAGAAGCTCAGTCACCCTGGTGGCAATCCAAGGTTTCATGACATCCATCTTCACTTTCGCCATGTCCACCTGAAACACGAAATTTGGACGGTCGATACATTTCCTAGACACGTCAACCAATAAGCTTCCCATCAAGTTATCTCCGAGTGCAAATGTACACCCGAACGTGCGCACTTAGATTGTCTCAGTGATCTCCTACACTTATTATATCATCAATCAGTAGTTCAACAAGCATTCGAGCATACTGCCAAATCTAAGGACGTAAAAACGAAATATCTCGACCAGCTCCGAGCGAAATCTCACCAGGTTCTCCAGCTCCGGAGCAAACTTCTGCGTCTTGAGGAGCTTCGCTTGTTTGTTGGAGAACCGAGTGTCCTGATCCGCCGAAGTACCCTAAACACGCGATTACGCATTACCGTCTAGAACTGATAGGACAAAAGAGGGCGAGATGAACACGGTAAAGCGACGGATCGAATAGATTTGAGCATAAGCTTACCCGGAAAAACCCTCCCGACATTGTTAGGGTTTTGGGAGCGAAGCAGACGAAGAAGGATGGATTTTCCTAGAGAAGGCGAAGATAGGAGAGGAGAATCGCTGTCGCTGCGCTGGGACGCGCGAGATAGATGGAGGGAGTGAGAGACGGGCTTGCTCCTGTCCTGCGCGCTCGGTCTGATGATGCCCTTCGTCTTTTGGATCGGATCGGATCCAAGACCTTGTTCGGCCCAAATCAAGAAATATCCGGTGAGCCCTAGTCCTTCCTACAAATTTGAATTTGGTGTGATTTTCAGTTTTCTTTTTTTTTTTTTTTTTTTGAAGGTGGGATTTCAGTTGAAGAAGAAGAAGAAGATAGCTGCGAGGAGGGGATGGGAGGGGGGAAGAGAGAGCCGGAAAAAAAATTCCATGTCGGCGAATTCCGCCTTCGGACCAATCCAAGGATGATCGGCGACATCTTCGAGAAAGTTGATGGACCGTTTTAAATCGAAAAAGGCAAAGGAAAGGGTTATATTTTTGGTAAAAGTAGAAAGACTACTGGAGCAAATAGTACATCATGTTCAAGAAGTATGCGCTTCACTTCTATTCACAACTGATCGCTCAAAATGCTTAATGCACAAACGAATATGATATCCATTTACGGTTAACCTGTAGTTTGAATACTTTCGAATCACAAAAATCAGCTATACATGACGAAGAACGGGCAATAACGTAAACTGCGCATTACTTGATTAAACTACCCGACAATGAGAGAATCATTGAAGCCAAAGTCGAAAATATTTGGTAAATCCGGTAAACAGAAAAAAAAAATTGTTAAAGATACTCAAAATAAATTGTACTTCCTCCTTCGTGAAGTGAAATAGTTTGTTTGAAATGACGGAAATGGAGGGAAATCTGCGAAATTAATAAGGACGCGTTTGTTTCATAAAAAAATGAATGATTACAAAAAAAAAATTGCCTAAAAATGATTGACTGTGTCACTTGCACAGATGAATGAACAAAAAAATATTTTCATCGTCCACTAGAATGTTTAGACATAAATTATAGTAGATAATGAAATATTTTTCATTGACTAACTATTTTAATCTATATAAACAATTATTTTTAGAAAAATATGTTTTAAATTATTTATTTCTCATAAGAGAAACAGGGCCTAACTTAGATAAGTTCCCCTCCCCTCCTTATTTGGCTGTCAAATTACGAAGGAAATGGTTGAATTTGATCTCAAATTTTACGGGAGTATTTTCCTCCGGGCCCACATTTTAATTCCTTCCAGAAGGGAAGAAAAGGAGGAATGCAAATACCATTCATTTTCTTCAAAGGCTGGGATTGTTTCTAAGAAATGAATGATTTGAAAAAAAAATTAAAAATGATCGCTTGTATTATTTATAGGAATACATAAATGAAAAATATTTTTCTCATTTTCGAAAATATTTAGACATAAATTACTGTGGATAATGAAGACATTTTTCATGAATAATTATTTTAAGTAATGCAAGAAAAATATTTTGCAAATCATTCATTTTTGGGAAACCAAATAGAGTTGCGTTTGTTTCGGTGAAAGTATTTTCCGAGAATTGATTTTCTAAACCTTTACTATTTTGGTTCATCGAAAATGACTTAGTTAATGGAAAACATTATTCGGTCAACTGAAAATTTATGCATAAAATTAGAAATGTGAATTTCTAAATCTAAAGAAACAAAAACACTTTTCAGAATTCCTCTTCTCAAATTTTTTAATTTTTAATTTATGTTATATATTTTTATATTCTTTATATTTACTTTATATATTTTTATTCATTAAAAAAATTAAAAATTATTTTATTTTTTTCTTGGTCTTCATCCTCCACTGATCATCAGACCACGAGGATGACCCGCTACTGGCTATGGACGTGATCCAACAAGCTTGAGCTCTCCCGTGGCCACCGCCTACCGATCGCGATAGAGGGAGAAAGAAAAAGAAATAAAAAAGAAACAAAAAAATAATATGAAATAATTTAAAATTTCAGATTAAAATTATTTTCCAAATGAAATCTAAACACCGGATAATATTTTCGCTTACATATCACCAAGTATAGGAAAACTAACCATTTTTCTAGAAAATAATTTCTCGGAAAGTATTTTTCTTTTTCATGGAGTCGACCAACCAACCGCACTCAAAGATTGCTCTCATCTTTCATTTTAACTGTGATAAAATGAAGGATACGGAGTCACTCACAAAATTACTTTCTCTAGCATCGCTTCCAGCCAACATACATCCTTAGCATATTCAAGGAATTTAAACTTTTTTTTTTCTCCTTTTCTCTGTATTTTCTTTCTTCTTTCTTTCTTCCATCAATTTCCTTCGTTGCTTAAATACCACAAAGAGAGGCGACTGTTTTGTAACCCATTTTGACATGCCTAAAATGTATGACTCAAAAAGTGATTTTTTTTTCCAAAAGGGATGAATCGAATTTTGTAAAAGGGGGGGGGGGGGGGGGGGGGGGGGGGGGGGGGGGGGGGGGGTGGGGGGGGGGGTGGGGGGGGGGGGGGGGGGGGGGGGGGGGGGGGGGGGGGGGGGGGGGGGGGGGGGGGGGGGGGGGGGGGGGGGGGGGGGGGGGGGGGGGGGGGGGGGGGGGGGGGGGGGGGGGGGGGGGGGTGGGGGGGGGGGGGGGGGGGGGGTGGTGGGTGGGGGGGGGGGGGGGGGTGGGGGGGGGGGGGGGGGGGGGAGGTGGGTAAAAGGGGGAA
>JAGVVM010000285.1:0-20622 GCA_019149425.1 Psidium friedrichsthalianum | reverse complement strand
TTTGATTCTTGGAATTTGAGTGTGCCTTTCTTTGGCCTTAATCCTTGATTGTGAACCAAAATCCCTTAGTATTTGCCTTCCTTTCCTTCGATAATTTTGCATCAGTAAATCTTAATCTGATTGTAACCTATCCTATTTCCTTTTCCTTAATGCATCTGTAAACTCTAAATGATCATTCGCCTCAGCCTTAAACGCCTTACGCACGAATCAAATGATATGTGGAAGCATCGAGCTCTATCAAATAACTCGCAAGCTCAATCTATCCTTGTTGATTCATCCAGCTAATGATGCAAAAAAACATTTGATTTGTCCGATGATCAAGATGCTCACCAAGAAGTATTGATTCTTTCCTTGCTAATAAGATTATCGATTCATCAGATTGGTTGTCGATTTTATGGCGATTCACAAGATTGATTGCTGATTCCATGGCATATTCAAGATATATCTTACCTGATTGGTTGCTGATTTTGATGTCAAATCAAAGAGATATCAATGGGAGGCTAATTGAAGTTATTTCTTTGATATTAGTAGATTGTTTAAGGTTGTTATTAGTATGATAAGGTTGGTGAATGAAATTTTTCATTCATTTCTTTTTTCCTTTTTCTTTGTCTTAGTCTCTCTATTTAAAGAGGAGTGTTCTCCATTGTAAGATTAGATAAAAGATTTGATGAATGAATGAATGAGGATTCTCTTTTGAGTTGAATTTGCTTTATATCGATTTTTTTAACCTTGAAAATTGGATTCTTCCATAGTGGTGAACCAAAAGTCTTTTAGCTTTAGTTGGTGGTTATCCTTCAAACCTTGATAGTGAGCTTTTGTCCTCAAATCCCAATTTTGATTTTTGGCTAGTGATGCATCTTTTAGGTCTTGATATGATCATAACCTATCCCTATTTGCGTTCTTCCTTCAATATCTATCCTATAAACTCTGATCGATTCATTATTCCTTCCATAATCACTCAAAGCACATTCGCCTACCTCATGCACACATCAAATAACGGGCATAGATGAGAAACTTTGAGAGTATCCATTCTAACAAAGGATGGGTTCATAGATGAGAAAGAAATTAATATAGCGGGCAAATAAATTACATGCAGCTTTTATTTCGTATACCCAAAAGGGTTTTCGCCAAAAGTGTTCTCCAGTTGTCAAAATATATTTGACATATTTCCAAATTATCAGTATGCTTTGAATCTATTGGTTTGCATCAAGCTGATGTATTACTTAGTTCGTTGGAGAGGCCATCCTAGAAAATTTTCAAAATCAAGTTCCTCTAGTAAGAATGGTTGTGGCAAATTTTGCAACTTCTAATTCTGGAGATGGAAGACACAACAATATTTGAGAACAAATCTTTTTAAACCTAGGGAGATTGATGCGGGTGCATCAGGCTTTCTTAATCGATTTTTAAGCTCAATTTTGAACCCGTTGATTGATCTGGCTTTGTCCTTATTCTTGCATTACAAGATGATTTGGTCACAACTTGTTTCAAATGATCATGCAGAAATGAAGACTATCAACTAGGATTATCAATAATAAAGTATTATTTATTTAAGGTTGCTAATGCACTAGATTGATTGCTGACCAAATTGATTGAAGATTCAAAGGTATATTCAAGATATGATTGATTGTTGATTCTATGGCATATTCAAGATGTGATTGATTGTTGATTTCAAGCTATATCTTGCTTGATTAGTTATTGATTTGATGGCAAATCAAAAACACATCAATAGGAGGCTAAGTGGGGTTATTTACTTTGATATTAATAGATCTTTTTAGGTTGTTATTGGCTATACAAGACTGGTGGATGAAATTATTATCTTTTATTTCATTTTTTGCTTTGTCTTATCCTTCTATTAATTGAAGAGTCTTCTCCATTGTAAGGCGGACATTTTATTGAATGAATGAGAATTCAGCATCATGAGTTGAATTGTTAAACCCTCAGTTTCTTTATCCTTGGAGAGTGGCTTACTCCTTAGTGGTGAGCGAAAAGCCCTTTAGCCTCGATTGGTGGTTATCCTTTAGACTATGTTGAGATCATGGTGGTGAGCTCTATCCAATCTCGATATTGATCCAAGACTGGTCGTGCATCCTTTATGCCTTGGTGGTGATCTATCCTACAATGGCATTCATCCTTTGATATCCATCCCATACACTCTGATCTATCCACATTTCTTTTGACAATTACTCAAAACACACTTGCCTACCCCAGCAAGTGCATCACTTCCATCTTCACTCCATGTGACTCGCACACCACCCTCCACTATGATCAGTGTTTGTGCATCCTCCAGTGATTGGCATCAATGTCTTGGTCATCTTTTTCATCAGATCTTAGAGTTTCTTTTAAAATTAAAGTCAATTCCTTCTATTGACAAAATCTTGTTCTAAGTTCTTGTACAAGTCATATCAATGTAATAAAGGAATAAAATTATGTTTGATGATTTACATTGTATGGCCAACGACCTCTTGATCTCATTTACACTGACGTTTGGGGTCCTGCTCCAGTGAAATCAATAGATGGATTTTCATATTATGTGATTTTTGTGGATCACTAGACCAGATATATCTGGCTATACCCAATCAAGCAGAAATCTGATCTTTTCTCTCTATTTCCAAAATTCAAGAAATTGGTGGAAAATTACTTTCAAAATCCCATAGTATCAATTTATTCTGATGGTGGAGGAGAATATAAAAAAACTAAAAGGATTTTTCTTGCCTCATGAGATTACACATTTACAAACACCTCCCCAAACACCCCAAAAACGTCGTCATAGACATATTGCCGAAATAGGTTTTACATTGCTTCGTTAGGTGTCTCTTCCATCCTCGTTTTGGTCCCATGCTTTCCACGCTGCCACATTTCTCATAAATCATTTGCCTACACGGGTCTTAGGAATCAAAACCCTTTTGAGTCTCTATTTGACTCCCGTCCAAATTACTTGAAACTTCAAGTTTTTGGTTGTTTGTGTTATTCTTAGCTTAAACCATATGGCAAACACAAACTCGATTATCGATCGAAGCCTTGTATTTTTCTTGGTTACTCTCTCAATCAAAGTGCTTACAAGTGTTATGATCCTCAACAAAATAAAGCCTTTGTCTCACGTCAAGTCTTTTTTGATGAGTCCATTTTTCCTTACTTCAAACATGCTAAATCACTCCATCATACCAATTCTCAATCCCTATCTCTACCACCTCAAAGTGCCTATGCACCCTCTCATTTTTTTAAAGAATTTAGCCACCTCTTTTAACAGAAGTTAGCTAAGTCACACAATACATGATCAATCAAGTCTTTCAGGTTCAATGATTGGAGAAGTTCTAGATCAACATTTAAATGGCCTCACAACTTTGGTGGAGAGCACCAATTTAATGTCCGTGCAGATCCATCATTGAAGCCCATCTGTGCCTCTCATGGACTCAAACACTTCATTTGGCCCCTCTAACAAAATTCCACCAATGCCCACACGTTCACATCCGATGATCACTCGCTCCCAAAATAACATTTAGAAGCCCAAACAAATACATTCAACCTTTAAACATTCTCTACCACCATCACTTGAACCAACATGTGTTTCCCAGGCCTTAAAAGATCCAAAGTGGCACACTGCTATGTTGGACTAATTTAATGCAATTCTTCGAAATAGCAAATGGCAACTTGTATCACCCAAGCCTCATCATAATATCATTGGCTGCAATTGGATATTTTGAGTCAAGCAAAACTCAGATGATAACATAGCTCGATAAAAAGGCATGACTTGTCGTTAAGGGATTCCACCAACGGCTAGGACTTGACTATGATCATATACTTAATCTAGTCATTAAACTCGCTATAATACGGGTCATCCTTTGTTTGGCATTATCAAATAGGTGGCCCCTTCAACTGTCAGATATCAACAATGCCTTCTTACATGGCGCTCTTATGGAGGAAGTCTATATGCAACAACCAGTGGGATTTATCAATCAGTCACATCCTAATCACATATACCAATTGAAGAAGGCTATTTACAATCTTAAACAAGCCCCTCGTGTGTGGTATCAAGCACTTGGGTTCCTTTGTTACCTCATCTAGATTCATGCAATCCAAATCAAATTCCTCTCTCTTCATATACAGACATGATGATATCGTTGCTTATTTCTTGATATATGTAGACGATCTGATCTTGACAGGAAGTGATATGAATTTCTTATAAAAGTTCATGAGTGCTCTTGCAGGTAAATGTTCATTAAAAGATCTAGGAGATCTACATTACTTCCTTGAGGTTGAGGTGATCCGCACGAAGTTTGGTCTCTTTCTCACACAGCACAAATATATAAGGGAAATTCTTGATCGAGCAGCCATGTTAGGAGCCAAGGAGATCACCACCCCAATGACTATCGGGAGCTCTTTCATCTTATTGATGGGTCACCTCGTACAGATGCAAATAAATATATGAAGATCGTTGGTGCTCTTTAATATCTTGCATTTACAAGGCCTGATATTTCTTTCGTCATCGACAAACTCTCTTTGTTTATGCACCAACCAACAGAGTTACATGAGAGCGTTATTAAACATGTTTTACGTTATCTGAAAGGGACAATAAATCTTGGCTTACACTTGTAAAGTGGTCCTTTCCATCGCTCCATGCATTCTCTGATGCTGATTAGTCAGGCAATCAGGATGATTGTAAGTCTACAACCACATACATAGTTGATATTGGCAAGAATCCTATGTTGTGGTGCTCTCGAAAGCGATGATCCATTGCTCATTCATTAACTGAAGCCGAGTATCGTGCAGTTGCTGCGACAACTTCTGAGCTCACATGGATTCAATCTCTCCTGCATGAACTTGGAGTATTCTTCGACCACACCTAGCATCTATTGTGATAATATTGGTGCTACCTATGTGTGTGCTAATCCTAGTTTTCACTCCAAGATGAAACACAATGCCATTGATTACCACTTTGTTCACGATATGGTTAACACAGGTCTATTACAAATGAATCACGTGTCCATTAATGATTAACTGGCGGATGCACTGACAAAGCCTCTTGCATGGCAACGATTTACTCATTTACAGCCCAAGATCGGCATTTGCAATGGAAAGCCTCTCTTGCGGGGGCGTTTCAGAGAGAAAGCATATCTCAATCAAATCAAGATTAAAAACAATTCCAAAAATTACTCTCAATCATATCAAGACAGCCAAGCAATTCTTATTCTCTTAACAAGAGTAGCGAGAGTTTCCAAAGTTGACAAATACTTTTATATTTCTTTGTATGTGAAGATTTTATCTTTCTATGTATAAAAGACACAGCTCAAGAAAGTTATTGTATAGTTATTATAGCTAATGTCTTTCCTTATAGCATTAGCTATCTTGTACTTTAAATACTCATAAGAAATAAAGTAATGACCATCTTGTCCAATTCTTACAGAGCTCGTCGATAAGGCTTAGGCTTTGGTTCCTGCTCCAACTAGCCTTAGCTAGTTCTTTTCTTTTTTCCCTTTTGGTTGTGTTACGTAAAATAATTCTAGGATCTTCAAGAGAGAGGGAGAGAGAAGGGAACTATACTTGAACAATATACATAGGAAGAAAATAATCTATCTAACAAGGAAATTATCTATCTTAGAAAATCATGAAATATCAAATAAGGTCCATAATATCTAAAATATCTCTAAGAATATTCTCTAATAGAGATATCTCCAATATCCATAAATATACTTCAAACACTCCTCAAGTTAGAGTATCCAGTTTGCATCTGATAAGTGCCACTTTCATCCAAAGTCTATGATCAAGTGCCGTGTAAGCCACACCTTACACTCAATAAGAGATTATGGACATATCAAACCAGATTTAAGATAACAAAAATTATGTAAGCCGGACCCTTACATGACAAATTAAATGTAATCCAAATCATCATCGGATTTGACAAGTGCTTAAGAAACACATAATTAGAAAGTTGACACATCTTCTCATACAAATAGAATTGTGTGGAAACCCAACTTGAATTGCGGCAAACTAAATTGCATTCACCCCAAGGCAATCAGCTTTAGCTCCTCCACGAAGGTTTGCTCAAACTTAGGCTCTTACAGTTGCCCGGACACTTGACAGCAACTACACTTGTTGATGTTGCTCGCAATTGAAAGAGAGTCTCACAACAAATAATATCCATCGTAGGCATTGGTGAGCCTGGACCAATATTGGGAAGTTTCTGAACATGAGTGTCGTACATTGGAGAAGTAATGGCGCGAAGAATGAAAAACGTTTGATTTGAGTTCCTCTCTATTGGTTACTCTGGTACCATGTAAAATAATTCTAGGATCTTCAAGAGACAGGGAAAGAGAATCAACAAAGACTATATCTTTACCCAAGTGACTTGTCATTGCACTTTATTAGAGAAGGGTATTTATACTTGGACGACATACCTAGGAAAGAAAATAATATATTCTAACAAGGAAATGATCTATCTTAGAAAATCAAAAATATCAAATATCCATAATATGTAAAAGTATCACTAAGAATATTCTCTAATAGAAAATCTCCAATATCTGTAGATATACTTAAACGTGTTACTTGTGTTTGCAATGGGCGTTTGCCGTGTTAAATGGGGGCTCGATGTAATTGTGGTGAGGCATTGTGGTTATAGCTGGAGTAGTTAAGGATTTAGAGGTGAAGGGTTCGTTGACTAGTTAATCGATAGTCGTGCTGATTGAGGGATTGTATAGGGAAGAAATGTCAACTCGGAATGAGCCGGCGGTACACAATTTGGAGGAAGAAGTTCAATGGAGGATTTATTTTCTGTTTCTCTTGCCTACTGAAGTCCAACCTTTAGGCACCATTTTATATGCATTCCTGACCTTTTCTGAAATTTCTGCTGGACTTGTGAGAGTTTGTTCAAGTGAAGATGAAAATGTTATGGACTTACTGCTGCTGCTTTGGGGCTGCATGTAAAATTGATGTCGTCCTAGATTTGGCATATTTTTCGACAGCTTTATGCGAGGTGGATACCAATTAAACATCTAACCATGCCTTAATCTAACTACTTAAGTTTTTAGAACAATTAGATGTGGTTCCACAAAATCTCACATGAATCGTATTTGTTTAGGTCAACAGGTATATCCGACATATGGTTACTTTTTCAGTGTATTTCACCGGGTTTGGTATTAGTCTTGGTTTCTTCTCGTGTATGTGGGAAGACTCGGCTTTTCTGGACTATATCCATCTCATACTCGCATGGCCTTTTTTAGTTTCAGCTTTTTCTGCTGCTATGTGTATAAACCTTTGATGTGTGTTCAAATGATTACAAGATGACCACGCGTTGCTCAAAATTGTTATGGTCTGGTGCATTAGTACCACGTGAGACCTCATCGTATTTGTTCCAGACATCAGTCCTTAAAGGTTAACATATTCCGAGAGACCTCCATTTTCTCCAGAATGCATGATAAGCTACAGCAATAGAAGTGGAGTGGAGGTTCATGATCAGTTTCACTGATCTGAGAAGAGGGGTTGAAGTCATATCTTCATTGAATAAACCTGTATGTTTGTCGGTCCAAAAAGCCTCAAATCAATTTTTGATTATCAACTTGCTGTCGCTTGTCATGAATTTCCACCGTAAGCCTTGGCCTGTCTCCGCCTCTCTACTTATCATCCCTACCTTTCTATTTCAGTTTCCCCTGATACTGTTGGATTTGTATTACACCCTCGCGACTGTTTTTTTTTTTTTTTAAATAGCTTTGCTGCACCATGGTAGATTGCATTTTTCCAATTTAAACATGGAATTGACAACCCAGTGGCAATCGATTATTAGTTCCGTAAATCCTTATCTTTGCATGCCACACGCTGCTACATTGTTCAGACTTAGGCACCTAGGTTATGCTGCTTCAGTTTGCCTCGACTGATTGATAGTTGATCGTTTCTTCATTTTCCCTGTAAGCTTAATCAGCTAGATTCACCTCATTCTTGAGTTTCAGAATTTTGACAAGACAGAAATGCGCCATATTCGTGTCGTCTCGTCATATATTCTCATTCATGAGCTAGAAATGATTCAGTTATCGTGTAATCCGCCATATCCTTTAGTAAGAGAAGAAATTATCTTGGTTTACATTTCCTGTGCTCTCAAAAGCAGTCCTACCTATCCCTGTTTGGTGATTCCTTCGCTGCCCGAATGCCCTTCACCATTGGAAATCGATGTTCCAACTGTGCACCATCTCCACCGTTATCACAACATCAGCAATTATAACCAGATGTCTTCACTTTGGAGATGTAGCATGAAAGTCCGGAGAGAGGAGTAAACAGATAGCTCCTGTTATGAATGTTTGATGTAGATACTAGATAGTTAGAATTGGCAATTGGCTTGTGAAGTTACGTCACCTGACTTAGGGTGTCTTTTATCGTAATTCACGTGGATGGTTTTCGATATTCATCGCCTGCCAGTAATGTTACTCGTCCCATTCATCGATTGGATTCGTAGGGCTAGGGATGGTTTTCGATGCCAAAATTGCACTGTCAAGCGACGATGTTTCTGAGTACTTGGTACTTTTAGAATGACTCTGTTAACTAAGTACTCTAAGAACACCAATAAAGCAAACTTAACAAACGCTTGTTCAGTAACTCGAAACATGATGTTTCCTGTATGCATGAGTAGAAATTGATTGCGTTCACATCAGTCGGACCAACCTCCATTAGTGCAGCCATAACTTCTCTTCGCTTGTCGAAAGAGGAGAGAAAGAAAGGGCCTAATTGCCAAGTTGTCTATCTGGGGAGCCTTAAAAAATGATCGGCTTTGTTCACTCAGAGCAAGAATCAGTTGCGCATGTCGGGAAGAGTAAGGCCTTTGATCTGCATTTGCTTGTACATCCATTGCCAATTCTCCGGGGTCACTTCACCCCCGAGGGCTTGTATGACAGAACCGCCACTGCAAGAGCCCGCTTTGCAGCATTCTCGAGCGACAATCCCTTCACCAAGCCATACAAAAACCCACTTGCAAATAGGTCTCCTGCTCCGGTTGCATCTGCAGTTCTCACCTCGCCTATAGCTGGAACTCGGACGGTCTGGTGGTCATGCATGTTAGTGACATATCAACGAAAATGAAGCACTACTATACCAACTCCTAAATGCTGCATATATGCTGGGAAGAAAACTACAAAAAGTACGTCATTCCAGAGCATCATTTTAATCGTGGACCTTGGATTGAAGGGACATTCATCTTGTTCTGAAAACACTTCTGGAGAGTTCTGGACAGCAAACAACCAAAGGGTATGGTATGTTCATTAACCACTGCCACTCCTCGTTGACTAGGAACTAGTGCTACTTAAATGCCTGGCTATGCAATCACTGACCTTAGGACTAATCCAAAGGGCAAAGTACAACCTAATGAGAGCATCTTTTATCTTCTAGGTATAGTACTATCTGAAAGCACTTATAGCCACATTACTATTGGCCATTTTACTTGCCAATTTCACAAATTCAAATGGCTACATGCATCTGCGTAGGCATAGAAAGCAACAGCTAGAACGCATGTGCATACACAGAGAAAGTACTTACTTCTTTCCCATGCTTCGCAATGCACCCATTCGAGCTTAATGTAACCACAGCCCACTTGCAATATTGTCCCAGAAATTCAAGCGCAGCATCAGGTCTGGTTTTTCTTCTCCTCTACAGGCATTGAACAAGTGGGCTATGAGAAGTACAAAGTTCATAGTAAATAAGTCAATTTCATGTCAGAAAAGTCAACATGTTAAGACTTAGAATGACTGCTACCTTAGCAGCTCTGCAGCCTCATCCTCATTGGCAAAGCAGAGGTCTATATTTCCAGACTGCAGCAGCTCGAGAAGAGATGATCTAAAATTTCGGACCATCTGGCCACATTTAAGTACTATTATACAGAGGTTTCATTATTATTCTGGCAATTAGAAAGCCTTTAAAGATAAAGAAGATATATTAAGATTCAAGAGGTTAAACAGTGAATCCTCTGCATTACTGTGTGCACGGAGCATCAATCCTTAAATCTGAGGAAAACATCTAATCACTCTCCATTGTGATTACAATGGACACCAAATATATCCTCGGTATGGACTACCATTTTCATTCTCCATGTGGGAACATTTGCACTAGGACATCCCAATTTTTGGCATTAATACTTGACATGCTTCAACCATTCCATAAATCAATGGTGGCTCTCTCCTTAACAGACTTAACAACAGCGGGTAAAAAATCACCTACCTCAAAGCTTGCCAAATCCAAAGATACAAGAAGGCCTTCCTGTTTGGCAATGCTTATAGAGGCTTGAATAACTTCCAGGTTGAATATTGCATATCTTATCACCAACCACTGCAATAATATGACTGCCAGAAAATAAGCCCCAGCATAACTTTGACCGTAATATACTGTGGCGAGGAATTTGATAGGATGATAAGACAATTCTGGGGAAAAAAATGCATCGTATTGAAACTGTATCCAAAAGAACAGTGAGTAAATTGGGTTCAAAAGTTTGAATTTCAACTAGAGACTAACCTTGGATCCTCTGAAGTGCGCTCCAGTCAATTCATCAGCCTGAAAGAGGGGGAGAAAAATAAACAAATTCTTGTAAGCACCTATTTGACAATTTGACCATACAAGCACGTGGTCAATATTTACAGGGTCAAGAAGGAACCTGAAGTTTCACAGCATTTGAGAAACAAGGTCTCAATGTTCGATTCCCACACGCATCGACCAAGCACACGCACTATTACATGAAATAAAAAGATGAAGCTCCATATAATAAGAAAAAATTGTGTCCATGATAGTACTAAGCTTTGTCTCCCCCTCTTTTGGGTAAAGTCTCAATAGGGGTCACGAAACCCTCACCTGACCAGTATGTCCTTTTTTCAATTTCATTCTCGAGAGGCTCACTCCATGAAAGCTCATGTTACTCACGAACGACTGGCCTTGATCATCGTCGCCATAAGCCCCAACTATTCCGCATGAGACACCAAAACCCGCACTCAGCCCTCGAATGGTGTTCGCGACGCTGCCACCCGGCCATCGATTTAACAGGAGACAGGTCATTGGTTGAAGATAGACTATGTGTTTTCACTTGACGCAATATGTACTCTAGCTCTTCAATGGCAACCTACAAAGCATTCACATTGGAATTAATAAAAGGGACAACAACATCTTAGATGTTCAATTGTTTAGACCAATTCCTAAGACAAATACTGATCAATTGCATGCCTATTGTTCCACATTTTAACAAGCCTAGAAAAGAGAAGACTCGTTTGATTAGATCAAACACAGGCGACAAAAATAAAATTCCCTTTTCATGGCATCTACTCAAACAAACAATGAAGCAATTAGGGGCAGATTCGGTCAGCATCATATCCACAACCATAGTTTGTCAATAGCAGAAGAATATGAAAGAAAAGCAGAAAGAAACACCCAACATAGAACAATTCAAGATTCGAGCTTGGTGAATCTGAACAATGTATCCAGAGACCACAAAGAAAAAAACAAAGAAAGACAATATACTCAACAACAAGCAGTGAGCTGAACCAGAACAACAACAGCAACATCAAGAACATCCTAAATGATAGCACAAAAAGAACATCAAAATTACGCAACGGGAATGGAGCCGCCAGGTTCGCCGGGGACGCGATCGAGGAGGGACCCATCGACGCGAGCCACATGATCGATGAGCGCGCCGGCTGGAGGCCGAGGATGAGCGGAGCGGTAGGCTCGGCGGCGGCTATGTCGGGAAGAAGCTCCGCTCCCATTCCTCTATTCTCCTCCTCCTCCTTCTGCTCCTTGTTTCTTCTTTCGAAGACAAAAAAATTCTTTTGTTTAAATATGAATGACGCGATTTGTGTTTTTTTCAGAAGCGTGAATCAATCATAATGAGAGTATCCTCATACTGAGCGATCTTGTTGGGCTCCGTGCTTCGTTTATGAAGGAAAGAGTTGGTATTTAATGAGAGATACGTACGCCACCCGGAGCCGCAACTGCGGAGTAGCTGCTCCATCCACTCCCTCCTCGGAATCTATGAACATTGTTCCCACTTTTGCCCCTTGGATTATTATTTATGGACGGAGTAATATTATGAACGGTCCATGGATTTTAAACCAATCTACAATGTGATATCTAATTTTTAATTTATTTAATGTGATTTTTGAACTTTAGCCTAATCTATAATATCTTCTCAAATTTTTTTCTCTATGAACTTTTAATTTAGTCGATGTGGTTCTTGACCTTTTTGTACGTATTTAATTTAGTCCTTGGGCTAAATAATTCAGAGATTAGATTGAACCCAAGAATACAATAATCAAGAAACTAAATTTACCAAAATTTTCAAGGATCACATTAAACAAATTACAAATTGAAGGATGACATTGCGTAAAAGTTTAGTGACTTTTTGTGTCATTTTCTCTCTATGTATATTCCACCCCATTTCAATCAAAAAAAAAAAAGGAAAAAGAAGAAAAAATCCACCCCATTGTTGGCACACACCCTCTATCACGTTGAATTGACTATATTCTCGTTTGCATGTCCCACTCTTGAAATTAGATGATTTCTTGCTTTTTATTTCTTCTTTTCTTGTTTATTTCAATTTGTTAGAGACGAAATCACGCATGGTCCTCTTAAAATGATAATTATTAAGGTTAAATGTGAGACATACTTTTGATTTAAGATTATTTCTTGTCCTATTTTCTTCTTCTTTTATGTTTTTCTTTTCTTTTCTTTCTCCATTTAGAACAAAAGTGGTGTTCCACTTTTCCAAGAAAATAGTTTATTTAGTAGATAACTAACTCATGTTTTGTTAATGAGTTATATATTTCTCTTTTTTCGTTGTACTAAAAAATAAACTAAGCACAAGTAAGACTGAAAAGACTCCATCTTCCAGTTTTAGTATGCATTTCGCTTAGTTTTAACTTTAAATATAGGGCGTCATAAGTTTTATTCTGGTACCGTAACGCCAACTTTCATTTTATTCAGTGAATCTAATAATCCTATATTATTTATTTTTCATGCCATAAATGCACGATATTCGAAAAGATACTTTAAAAGAATTAAAATTTGTTTTTAAGCATATAAAAATTCTAAAATCCACTATTATCATACCAACGCAAACAATTCTCCCCAAAACATTCAATGAAAAAAATTGTTCAATGCAATAGTAACAAGTTGCATATTCACTTAATAAGAGATACTGTCCATTCAGTTGCAGCTCCCCTAAAAGATTACTCTCTCAAAAAGAATATTTTATCTGAATCAAACAATAAAGTTACGATTACTCAATGAGAGAGTCATAACCACTGGTTAGTGCGAAAGCTCCAAATGAATTTGTTGACATAATTGATTGATGCTCTTCATTCGTGGTTTCATCATCAATAGAAAAATAATCTTAACTCGAGAGCGTGACCAAGGGACAATGTGGTCAATTCAATATGATATTGGAGTGTCGGGCGCAATAAAGATTGTGAATAGCACGAGCCTACAATATCAATGCTTACATATCTATACATAGTGTGGCTATTTCCCTTGCCCTTTTGATTGAGCACACATCCTTTTCCTGGTGCTGAAAAATCTTAAGACTGACTATTTTGATATAGATAGCAGACATTAATAATAATATACATTGTTGTTGCATTGAAATCACAGTTTGGACAATCTTATTTTTCGAATTTATTTTTTATGTATTGGCCCTTTCAATTTAACTTGAAGAAGAGACTACGAAATCGATAGATTTTAATAGTCCAGCTACAACAGTGTGTTTCAAGATTACATCCAGTGCATGACTCAGCATAATTTTCTAATTATTGCTGTTGCCTTTTATAAAAAGGAAATTTCATCAAGCACAATATCAAACCCAGTTTCATTGAGACTCTTAATTTATTTAACGAGTTTTCTACTGACAGGAAAATATCATTTTGAATATGTTTGGAGTCAAGAAATTGTGGGTGAAAATGAATAGTATTATTAAAAAAGAATTAAAATTCAAAAATTTAGTAAAATTTATATAATTTCAAATTTTAAATAAATATAATCTTTTAACTTTTTTTTAAAACCAAATAAACCTGAAAGACATATAGAGAAATTCATTAAATCTCATGCTTTTGGTAATGGAGTCAAAACGAAGTATGATTTGATCTCCATCAGGTTGAGCTTCAGAGACATGAATATATGCTCGACTGAACGAGGGGAAGGAAGATGAAGTTTCCTAGAACCCAACTTAGACCCCAATAAAAAGTTTCTCCACTATGCCTTGTCATGATAACCAAGGTGCATGATCGTTTAATGTACGGTTATATGGAGGCTCACGAAACACTTAGAAACCACAAACCGATTTGGGTCACTAGCATGTACTCGTGCCCTACCCAGAGCAGCTTGCAATGCAACTTGTGCGATTTATTGATGATCTAAAAACTTTGGATGCCCTACTCAATTGCACCAACTCCAGGGTCAATTAGGTAAAAGCAATGGTCGATGGTAATTTATTCATGAGCTATTTCCATTATCAATATATGCAAATGGTAGTATCCTACTTTTTTATCTCGGTTTTTGCATTCTTTTTTTTTTCCCAATCAAATGTTGAACTTTATAATCTATCGAATCAAGTTTTTGAGCTTGAATAGGTTTTTCGATCGTCCCACTTTACTTCAAATCTGACGTAGCTAGCAACGACACCTAGAGGGGGGTGAATAAGTGCTTTTGCAAATTTTGAGTTATAAGCGCAAGCAGCACAGAAACCGAGTATTGAAACTAAACAGATCAAGTATGCATGAAATAAAGGAGTTCAGAAGGAGAAATGTGCACACAGATTATAGTGTTCGGCTATAGTAAGCCTACGTCCACTCTTCACGATGACAGCCGATTGGCTGGATTTCACTATGATGATGGCAAGATTACAATGAACTTCTCTCAACTTACTCACAAGAGTATTTCCACGAGAAGTTAAAATAAATTTCTCAACAGTTTTGCTCGTTCCTTTTTTTTTCAGTAGTCCTCTTTAGAACGAATACCAGCACTCTCCTTTTATACCCCTTTCACCTCGAACTAGCCGCTGTCAAGGTGCTCCACGGGATCACTCGTCAATCTTCAATCAACCTTGATTGAGCGAGATAAACTTAGAAGGATGCTAGGTACCCGTTGAAGAAAGATCCTGGTTACTTCAGATTTAGTCGCCCAACAACTAAATCCTCAGTTTCCATTTTGATGAGATGTTGAATCTTCTGAGGAAGGAAAGAAAGATAATATCCAATCAAGGATTTTTGTCCTAATGAAGATGGACAGTCATCCTGTAGATCGAATCCTTTCACTTCCCGTATTTTCGAAATTAATCGGACTCTTGTCAAACGTGGGTCTTCTAGTCCAGCTGCAGAATCTGAATCCGTTCAGAAACAGCCTTCAAACATGTGAAGTTTCTCTGAATCTGATTCGGCTTTTCTCTGTGAATCTGAGCTCTTAAAGATCCTACTGTCGACGTCTCACATGAGTCTTCTAGAGGTCTTCTAAGGCAATGCTGTCTCCATCTGATCCTTTTGAGGCAGTCAAACACTTCATCTGAATTCTCAGACGCAGACTCCTCCTTCCGATTCCTTTAGAGGCACAAGCATAGTTCCTCCTTCTGACCGTTCAGAAGCCTATGGTGACGACTCTTCCTTGAGTCTGAACGCCAGTGCGGGATGTTCAAAGTTCTTTTCACATCGTGATTTCTGCAGGGAAGATTACTTCCATTATACTAGACTTCTTAAAAAGAGTTGTGTCAGAATCAAAATTCTTAGAGGGATAATTTCCTCAACAAAATCTAGCTAATTGGAGCTTACGTGCCCTTAGAACTAGTATGAGTTGGGACGAAATGCTTGAATTACAATGCTTGCGTCAAAAATTCCCTTGCTCAAGGTCTGGTCATGGTCTTCATTGGTGAGTTATATAGACCGTATGCCAAAAGGTTTTTCCACACCTGATTCTTGCTGGCTTCTATGGATACATTAGCTCTACAAAGCGAATTTCCAGCCGAAAGAAGTGATTTGAAAAATTATCCAAGCCCCAGAAATGGATTTTCCAATTAAAATTTCAACAACTTGACCGAAAATATACACAAAATTCAAGAACCAAAAGGGAACTTTGCGCAGGTAAATTTGGTCGCATATTGTATAAACCATTCCACCAAAATCATCCCTCTCTTGAGGTCGAGAAGCTGCATCGCATGGATGAGATCTCACTTGTCTCTCTTTTTTTTTTCATTTTTTTTTTGGGCCAACATGAGACCTTACTTGCCATGTTAGTATTCTTTTTCACTTTGCTCATATGATCGAATTTTGTTGTAATCGTATAATTTGTTTGAGCAGAGGCTAAATATCCCCGCCTCTCACCAATGCTAATGGGCCATTTGCCACGCCACATGGAGTCGGGTACCGCGGTTATCGTCCACTGTGCTGTCCTTGTCGTCCGCGTGCTGGAGCTTGCGTCTCTCTCTCTCTCTCTGCGCGCTAGGCGAGATTGACGGTTGTTCGAAATGAGTTGAGAGCCTTCAATCCAAGGTCTCGAGATCTTAGATCTAAGGTCTACGCTCCAGCCAAGCACAAAGGGAGACAGCGAATGGGGGACTTTGGTGGTGGTGATATGCAGTCTGGCTAAGAGGCCCGTCCCCTCTTGCATCTTGCCTGGGTGGTTTCATTGGTGATGGCGTCAGCTAATCAGGTTGGCGGTGGTTGGTGGCAGCATGGTGGTTGGCCGCAGGGCACGGTGGTCGCCAAAGGTAACATGGTGGACATGTCGGTGATAGAAAAATCTGAATCGAGAACTAATATATGCCCGTTTGTTGGTTATCCCAACCAGATTATCTAATTTCATAAACAAGAGTTTTAACCAAAATAAATGTGAATTTCTTGGGAAAAATAAATTGCAATCAAGGATGATATATTATACTTCTAGATCAAATGAATGCTCTTCTCAAATGACAAAGAAAAGGATTTCATTGAATAGGAGCAACATATCTCCAGTTTAATCAAGCACGTACATTGATAAATTCCTCGTACATGGGTTCCGAAAGTCAAGTCTCCCTTCTCCAGTCAAACGAGGACACCAACATATGATAAGCCATAATAAATCAATTGTCTTTGGATCAATAAACTAAACCCATCATGCAAAAAAAAAGAAGAGAGAAGAAACTGATGATTATAAGATGGACATTCGTAAGAAACACAGAATTTCCACGCTTGCCTATATAATAAGTTTTAATATTTCTGCTGTATCTCACTTCAGCAAATAATATATATAATATATATATATATATATAGATATTATATATATATATATATATATATATATGCCAAAGAAAAGGAGGAAGCTTCGAGGAAATTATGGACCTAATCCTCAGCGCGTACGTACGTTATATTTGACGATTGATTAGAAATTAAGATGGAAGTTTCGGTATCATCGTCTTCAACACGATGAAATTCCCCCACCGACAAAAATCAAAGTCTAAATTGTGGAATTAGTTACATACCGACATTAAACCTTCTCTAATTTAGATAGATAACGGGAGAAATCAACAGTCACCAGTCAAACTCATCTCTTGTTTCTAAGCTGGTAGTGGTATTCTTCCGGTCTAGGATTGGCTATTCGAGTCATTGGCCGATGCTCGGATTGAACTACACGTCTTCGAATATTTTATCCAACTCCCATTGCTTGGAAAATGTCATGCCTCCTTGACCTCGTCTGGTTTCGACAACATTGTTTCGTGGCAATGACTTCCCCGACAGAAACTTGCTTTTTCTCGTTGTGGATTTGAAAGGAACTAGGTTGGAAGGAAAAGCAAACTAATGAAGTCCCAATCACAAAATTAATTACAATAATCGAGGGATTAGCGAAGTTCATAAGCTTGCAAGGACTCTACACCTAGGAAAAGTGTAGAAAGTTTCTAAACTAATTATCCGTAAACTTTTTAATGGTGTCAATGTAATCCTAAACTTTTTTGACTTAGAGCCAAATATTCCTGACGTGTTGACAGCTACATGGCATAGTCGGTGCTGAGGTAGGACATTTAAAATGATTTTTTATTTTATTTTTTTGGGTTAATAACATGAAAAAACCAAAATTGGTATATACATGTGAAAAATTTACTACAAACTATTTTTTTTACACAAAAGTCTCAAATGATACACCTATTGACAAACTAACACAAAATATAATTTTTTTAACCAAAATAAAGCCCATACTGGTATACTTTGCGATAAATTTACCAAAACTATTTCTTTTACCCAAAATACCCCCAAACCTACCTATGAAAAAATTACACTCTGTTAGTTTCGGTTAAATGAGTTAATACCACGAAAATCCTTAACCTAATACACCTGTGACAAAAGAGAGTAAAAACCCAACTATTATACTGTTAATTGCTACGTGTTACCAATTGCAATCCCAATTTGATTGTAAAATTTGACAAAAAATAATGAATGGTAATTTATTATATTGTATCAGTTGGGATTTTTGACAAGGTAAAAATAGTTTAAGGTAACTTATCACAAGTGCACGGTTTGAGTTTTTGATGTTCAAAAAAATAGTTTGAGTAAATTTATTGCATGCGTACTAGTTTGGAGTTTTTTGTATAAAAAAAATTGTTGGGGAAAAACTTTATCACAAGTATATTAGTTTGAGATTTTTCATGATATTAAACTCTTTTTTTTTTTTCTTTTTCTTTTTCCCCCTTTGTTCCCCTTTCTTTCCTCTGGTGCCAGCACGCGCCATGGTAAATGAGGGTCAACCTCGCCGGTGTTCGCCCTTGCCCCGATGAGGCTAACCCTCGTTGGCACTGTAGGAAAGAGAAAAAAAAAGAAAAAAAAAAAGGAGCAAAAGGAAAGAACAACATAGGAAAAATTAAAAATTATTAAAAATTAGTTAAAAATGTCCACTCGCATGCCTACACCAAAATTATGGCCATGTACCGTACAAGTATGACTGTCCCCCATTAGCCAACATCCTTAGCAAATATAGTTCCAAAAAAGACTCCTAAAATTAGCTTCTTGGCATAAAAGGTTTTTAAGATTAAATTGATAGCCCAATTATGACTAGGCGTGAGGACTTTTTTGACCCCCCCGCATGCTCCTTTTATACTTTAAAGTTGTTGCCTAAGACGCGTAAGGCTTCGGATGCCCTCTTTTGACGTATGACCGCTAAAGAGTCAAGGTTTACTGCTGGAAACAACAGACTCTGTTCTTTTTAAATTTTCGTTGGCCCCAACAAAACTGATGGACAAATCGTCCGTTGCAGGGACAATTGTTTTTGACCGTGACCGTCTTGGCAGTTCCCCAGTGGGTGGAGCCTACAACGTATTAGAAAAACCTGCAGCAAACGTCAGGAAGTAGACCGTAGTAGATGGGTTCTCGGAATTACTGCCTCCCCATTATATCCTTCACCTATGTAGTGTTTTCTCTTCCCCACATCCCACTGCAGTCCAAGCACTTTTTTCTCTCCAAGAAAACAAAATAAAAAAAAAGAATCTTACATGATTTAGCTTTCTACCCTCAAATAATCTTCCTCTTTTGAAATCAAATAAAGATAGGCTATCCCCAGCCGATCACATACTGGTTTTACATCAAATGGTCTAGGTGAAAGAGGGTGTGCGTTTAGTCAGTTAACTCGAACAAAAACCCAATCTATTTGTGAAAAGAGAGAACAATGTGGCCCGAAGCTAGGATTTAAGTAACTAGCAGCTACGCCGAACAACATCGCACACGCCGAAATAACACGGAAACTTATTTTCTAAAATAATAAAGATTTTTGATATGGGGACTACATGTGTATATTAAATATATAATTTCTATATGTTCTATGTAAGTTGTTAATAAAAATTGGAGAATTTACAAAAAAAAAAAAAGATCTATTAATAAACGTGGAAAGAAATTTCATAACCATGGGACCTCTCGTAAACTGACCTCAATGCTAGCGGCGGTGTGAGGTTGGTGGGTTGGGGTAAGAAAAAAAGAAATAATAAAGGAAAAAGAAAATTAAAAATAAATGAGTTGACAAAGGGCCACTAGAAAAAACCCCCCTTATTAGATCCGTTGCTATGGGAACTTGCGCCTTTTCTCAGGGGAACTTATTTACCAAGTCAGCATGTGAAAAACAACAACCACAAAAAAACCCCATAAAATAAGAGAAACCCCCTGTTCGGGCGGACCCCCAAGCAACCAACCAGCCCAAGCCCTTTTTACCACCTGAAGTTGCCCCCCTGTCTAAGCGCCCCATCTGGGGACCACACACCAAACCCACCCACCAAAGCCCCCCCCATATTTATAGGTTTCTGACCCCTCCTCCCCTGACGGGCAGAAACAACAAAAATATTATTATCTTTCCCATCTTTTAAGTATACAAAAAAACAACCCCCCAACATCAATCTTGTATAAATAAACTCTAACCATAGACTTTTCTGGACAGGTATGCAGCCTGACAAACAACTACAGTTCGTTATCACAAAAAAAATAGTGGGGATGGCACTGACATATCCAAATAACGTAGGAACAATGGCATACAGCGATGCAAACGGTTTAAGAGAAAGCGGAAATCAACACGTAGACAAGGAAATCGGCCCGTTGAAAACCCCCGCGCTCGAACCGGGAAAACGCGGGAACCCCGGTTACCGCACGAAACCGGACGGAAACGGCGGTTTCGAACCGCCAA
>JAGVVM010000283.1:0-10168 GCA_019149425.1 Psidium friedrichsthalianum | reverse complement strand
GTTTATGATCATGTTGAGGCCGGTCCAAAAAAAAAAAATAAATTTGAGCGCAAACAGAGCCACCAAAATCTCCCAAACAACCTGCCCCTCCCTTATATAAGCCATTCTCTCTCCTTTTCCTCTCATTTCCCCTTCACTCCCGTTTGGTGGACACCCGCAAGAGCGCTCTCTCTCCTCTCTCCTCTCTCTCCTCCCAAGAGGCGCAAGGAGCAAGAAGACCCACGGCTCCATTGGCTCAATTTGACTTTAGTATCCTTCGCGTAGGACCTGAGGCAAGTGAAGCCTTTAACGTCTTGCTAGATTGTTGGTTTATTGCTCGATTAGCATGTGATGGTCAGAATTTTGAGAGCCTAATTTTTGGCAAGTGAGGTAGTTATGTACAGATAGTTTGCATTGTGAATGTAAAATGATGAATGAAATCTAAACTATGAATAAAATGTCAAACTTTTGAATTTGGTTATCAATTGTGACGTCGGATATTTGAATTGAATCGTGGTTTTGATGTTGAGCACTTAGATTGAAAAGAAGACCTTGAGGTGAATTGTTTTGGCTGATTTAGTTTCAAGTTTTTGAGCACGAAAGACCAATAAGAAACCCCCATGATCGAACATCATTTGTCCCCCCACTATATAACCTCACCCCTCTCTCTTCTCCTCATTCTCTACCCCACTCTCTTGTAAACTTCCCCTCCCCTCACCTCGTGAGCTCCGCCCTCTCTAAATCTGAGAGCTTCCTGCACGTCGCTCTTTGTCCACTAGCTGGTTCGTTTGGGTATGTGGATGGGTGATGACTTCCCTCCCTTGATAACACATCGACAACCTCATCGTTTCCCCTTGCCTCATTCGAGCTCATTCTCTCTCTCTCTCTCTCCTCCCCCTCTTCCTTTCCTTTTCTTCGATTGCACGACTTCAAGGGAGGAAGATGTGCACCCAAGCTTCGTTTTGGATAGATTTGCCTCGTTTTGGCTCCGTTTCGACTCTAAGGCAAGTGAAACCCTATAACTCCTTTTTTACATGCCAATTCATCACTAAGTAGAAAGAAACGCAACGTTTTCGTTTGTGGGTATCTAGAGGTGAAATTCTTCCTGCATGAGCTAGAAAATGAAGTGATTCGCATGATCTATTGCTTGAATTAAAGCCTGTAGAGTACAGGTAAGTGTCTGTGATGATGGATTGTGTTGATTCTATCGAATTGAGCTCGAATTGATGTCCTTTGGGGGAGGGTGTTTGGTTGAGAGGCTTAGTGAACATGTGGTGTCATGTGGTTATCTGTGGTCATGGTCGTACGCCTGATTTGGTGTAAGGAAGTGTAGTGGTGCTAGTTGAGAGGCCTATACACGTGTGGTGTTATGTGGTTCATCTATGGTCATGATGGTGTGCCTGATGTTTGGCCGAGAGGCCTAAGATGTACACGGTGTTGAGTAGTTCATTTGTGGTTATAATTATGTCCCTGATTGGGTGAAATGAAGTGCAATTGCAAGATTGTTGTCCTGTGTGATTTGTGTCAATGTCAGGTCCATTCATTAAAGAATCTATACACGCGAATGCTAGTGGTTGAGTTCGTTTGTGATGTTGTCATGCTTGGTGAGCTCTAAGATTGCGTGGTTGCATAAAAGTGATAATGATTGAGATATTTGTTGGCTAGTGTCCCGACGAGTTTGATTATATGTTCGCTTGAGTCCGAACAATTCTCCATGAGAGCTTGAGAGGAAGTCGAGAAGTCTATAACCTGTGTCCTGTTAGAATGGAACCCCAGAGTAGGGGAATTGAGGCCTATCTGCCTTGGATAAAATTGAGTCTGGTATCCCTTAAGATTCTCATGGTGGGTGTCCATGGACGATGAACTAGGGTAAAACCTATAATCAAGGCATGTATCCCTCGTTGATGTTAAAAAGGCTTGTGTCCCTCTGGTAAAATGAAAGCGAAGTGGAAACTAAAGTGCACCAGAGTGTAAATTGAATATGGAGTCACTTATTTGAGTCAAGTGAAGTCCTCTTGAGTCTAGCGCCTGCTTAATCTTGATGTGAGTCATGCTTGATGAACAATGAATTGCTTGTTAGCATGTGAGTTATTTGTTTCACTACTGAGCTTTTTAGCTCACTCTTGTAGTGAAATATTTTTAGATAATTAAGTATGCCTGCCCACCCATTATACCCATTTTACATTATGGTGCACCCATAGAGTTTGAACATAGATGGGAAGAGCATCGTGATCCTGAGTTTCTAGACGAGGAGTTTTCAGCTTTTGGTTTCAATACTCCAGGTTAACGTGGGCATGCCTAATGGAATGATCTCACTCCACTTTATAGCATTCTTAAGAGGGAGCATCTATCTGGGCCATTACCTCTGGTGACTTTTGACGATGATAATGATGATGACCATGGAGTACAATAGTAGTGGTGAACAGACTAGGGAAAGGCTGATGGTATAGGTAGGCTTTTGTTGATAGATGTAGCGGCATACACTTTTGGTTAGGTTACAGGATGGATCGTTTATGGATAGGGATGAAGTGGGAGATAGATGTTGAAGTAGTGATAGAGTTATCTTTCGACGTTTTCTCAAGCACTTATTTAAAAATGTTGATGTAATGGAACAGATTAAATCGACATATATATATATATATATATATATGGGTGTGTAAGTTTAAACAGGGTGCTTGATTCCATAGCGTAATGTGCTCGTATGACAGGTGTATTTATAACTATATATATATATATATATATATATATATACATACATAGTCGACCATTGATGCGTGCATGCATGTTTATGGTTTTAACGGTGTGTAAGGAGACTTTCCACTACTCTTCATGCTTGCACCCTCTATTCCCTATTAATATCAAATTAAAATAGAAAGTGAAAAAGGTTGGCGAGCCTAGGTCGCCACATAGCACGACAATTCCATTGGTTTGTGGATGTATCGAATGTGGATGGATTGCATGTTTATCGATTTTGCATATTACTTTTGAGCATTAAACTAGTGTCTCATGGTCTTGGGTAACCAGAAACTTAAGTCTGATCGTCTTGCATGTCAACGAGTCGACGTGAATTGAGAATGAGTTGCAAATGGGTGTTTGGCTGTGAACTTGTGTGTTGCTTGTGGGATTTTGTGATTTGCATGCTTAATTTGATTGATGTTTTAGTGTCTCATGATTTTGAGTAGCTAAATTGTGGTGATTGGTCATTGCATGCTGAAGCTCATGATCGGTGATAGCCCACTAAAGTTGAGTTGTCAAGAATTGGTGGTTGATTGTTTTGCATGTTAAGTTTTAGAGTTAGGTATGCATGCACAAATCATGTGGTTAATAGGTCAACTGCATTGGAAAGTAAAAGAAAATAAAATGAATGAATTCCTATCCTGTTAGCCTGTGCCCTAATAAGGACGATATTTATCCGCTTGTGTCTAGATGCTACCCCGTGGGAGCCAAAAGGAAATCGAGAAGCCCATGGCCTATGTCCTTGGGAAGCCTGAGGCCTATGTCCCTTGGATGCTGTGGCATAGGGAAATCCTATGGCCGATGTCCCATGAACAATAAGTTGAGGCTTGTGTCCTCAGAATTGAGGCATGTATCTCTCAAATAACGATGTTATGTATCCTATGAAAGAATGGTCAATGGATTTGCATTACATGAGTTGGAGTCAAGAGCGTGAGTATCAAGTTATATGTATGCTCATGCGAGTGCATTTCATGTTACTAGTAGGATCATTGTCTGGTCTTATGTTTTGATTATCATTGACGACAAGTCTTGCTTGATTGAGTGATAGATTGACGTTTACTTGTTAAGTTAGCCATTTCATTCACTGAGCTTTTAGCTTACTTTCATTTGTTAAATAGTTTTTAGATTAGTTAGATGTGCTAATCCCACCACCACCAGTCACCTATTCCCACTTCTACGGTGCACCCGTTGGCTTCTCACGAACATGGGAAGAGTATTTTGAGTCACATCCCCCATATGTGCATTATCGAGTTATGCGAACTACTTTAACTGTTGACATAGGACCATCTAACGGTTGACTTGAGTACCATTTCATTGCAATGTACATGCGAGGACTTGGCTAGTGGATTGGCCTACTTCGATCTCCTTTCTCTGGTAGCAACTCTGATTGCAGTAGTGTGGGTAGTAACAATAGTATGTAGTGATGATTGTTGGTGGAGGACTAGTACGTACAGGAAAGCTTTTGAAGATGGTGACAGGGTGGTTACCTTTTGATGATGGCCGTGAGGTGTAGATAGGGATGGTGGTGGTGGTCAGCAATAGTGTCAGTGGTTTGGGAGCAGATTCATTTTTGTTACCCTCCCAGTTGTCTTTTGAAAACTTTGATGTACATAACTGACAATGATGCATTATATATATATATATATATATATATATATATAAAATCAGGTGTTTATGTGTTTTGCTGAATGATTTTATTACATATAAATGTACAGGATAGTTAAACTCTAAAGGCCATGCCCCTTTTGACATGTGTATTTGTTCTTGGTTGTTTAGTAATGGCCTCATGAGTGGCTTTTTTTTTTTGTCTTCCGCATGTGCCATATATAATGTATTAAAATATTAAAAGAAGAACACGAGTAGGTGACTACTTGGGACGTCACAAAAGTGAAGTTTAGTATGACTATCAGACAGTCCATGGAGATCACAAAGTTAGTCACTTGGCTGTTCACAGGTCCTTGTGATTTCCTTCAAGGAGGAGTACCATATTTATGAAAAGGGTTTTGGATGACTACTCGAGGAAAACTTGAGTGTTTGTGCTAATGCACAAGTTTGATCATGTTGTCAGGATCAAATAGTTAAGAGTTTTGATTGAAAAGGATACTGGTAAGAGGATCAAGCATGTGTGGACTTACAATAGCATGGACTTCTACTTTGAGCTTTTAAATGAATTTAGCATGAAGGCAGTTATAGTAAGAAAATGCAGCAGTGCTAGTCAATCATAACCACAACAAATTGTAGAGTTGATGAACAAAATATTACTAGAGACAACCTTTAAAAGGTTCTCTAGAAGATTCTAGGCAGATGCTCCTAGTATGGTGAGCAACTTTGATAGATCGATCCCCATCAATTGTGATTGGATGTCGATTTCCTAAAGAAGTTTGGTCAGCAACGTTACTGATTGTTCTATTCTTAGAATATTTAGTTACCCATGTTATGTTTGAATGAGTGATGGTAAGCTTGATGGAATGGCAAGAAAATGCCTATTCCTAGGCTATGAACAAGGTAAGCTAGATTATCGGTTGTGCCGTCTGGAATTAAATTCACATATTTTCAGTGAAGAAGTTACATTTGACGAGTATCTAGTACTTCTAGCTAAGAGTTATTGTAGTAATACTTAAATGAATCTGGATGATGTTCAACTCGAGGTGGAGTTGCAACCAGAAACTCCTGAGGTGCCAAATATTAATATGATAGTCGACATAGATAGTGCTTATAGCGAGGTGAAGATTGTAGAGGCAAAGGTTGCTGTAGTTACTTAGGTTGACAATGTGCGTGTTCGATCTTAACATATATGGATGCAACAATGGTTTTACTTTATCTATGGTAGATGAGGTTGTGTCAGAAAATCCTTGTAGACTAGTTAAAGGTACAAGCAGAGTTGGTGTTCTGAAGAGGTCCATGGTTGAGCGAAGTTTGCACTTAGAAGATGTATGTGGCAGTTGAACCCATGAGGGGCTATGGGAGAGTAGTAGTGAAGTTCACAAGCATTGAGCCAAGGTGGAGATTGTTGAAAATATGTCTCCACTTTGATCCCGAAAAGAAAACTTTCCTAATTCAATTTGGTTTTCTACTCGAAGTAGGGTTTCTATTGTGGATCCTGCCCTTGTTTATACAAAAGAAGTGTTCTTCATTGTGAAGAATACTTGATAGGTGACTTTTTCGTGAATTACACCATGAGGGCTTGTAGAATTGAAGCCAATTAAATCTCATGGTAATATTTGCGAATTCTTTTGTGAGATTGACAGATTATTTCATGAGTAAATGTGGGGCTAAATAGTATATGTGTGATTGAATGTAATTGGAGGCTAGAAAACACTACGAGTGTTTGAGTGTGATTGTAATCTTCATTGTTGTTGACACCTAATTTTGGTAGTCCTCTCTTATTTTTCTCTATAAAATAAAATATGTATAAATTAGTTAAATATGCAGCATTTCTTGCCTTATTGCAAAATACAAAAAAGTATAAAAAAATCACAAAAAAGAAAATCAATTGGGTCAGTTCAACCCGAGTTGGCATCGTTAGACTTGACTCGTTTGTCGTTCCCCATGACATGATGCAGGCCCAGGTCTATTTCATTTTTTCTTTGCTACTTGGGCCCAAAGTGACCAGGCCCATTTCCTTCACCCTCACGCTCACTCTTACAGCCCCCCATTCACGTCACTTTCTCTCACTTTGCACACATCACTCCCTTTCTCTCGCATCCATTTTCGTTCATACAAAAGGGAAGAAAATATTAGGTGCTCTTGGAGCACCAATCCATCTCTGCACTAGTCTACTAAAAAATTGCCATGTGGTAAGCTGGGCCTCACTATTGACCCTAATTTGTCCCCTTTTTTAAGCTTTCTTCTTTGTTACATTATTCCACTGTTACCGTCTCCCCCTCCACTTTTCACTAGGGGTGTGCATGGTCCGAGCCGGTTCGGTCCTAGCATGGAACCAGGGATTGGACCAGTAGTCCCGGTCCCTAAATTTTCGGGACTAGGGACCAGACCGGGATCGGCGATCCGGTCCTGTCCCAAGGGGATCGTTAACACTAGCTATTTTACATGAGTCATTATGAACATGGATAACAAAAACCTCAATAAATCACAAATAGATAAAAAGAGTATAGGAGAGAAAAGCTAAATGGCACGATGTTCACCAGATTTACATGTGGAAGGCAACAAAGTTGACAATCATTAATTTTCGCCAACCTGGGCAATACTTTTTCACATGAGTGTCCATGTCAACATAACTAACTAACTAAGGTCAACAAGCCTACATTAGGGGGAAAAATGAGGAAGAAATGAAGAAAAAAGGATGAAGGTATTGAGTGGAAAAAAAAAAAAACACAAAAGAAAGAGAGAGCAGATGAGAGACAATAGTTGGTTAAGATATGTTTGAGGTCAACGAAGCTTCACCTCCGGCCACAGTGATCAGCTAGATTGTTGTACTCCATTGACCTTCCTACTTTGCCTCGCTAGTCGTTAAGTTTCTTTCCTTCCTCACCTGCATATGACTACTCCTGCGAAGAACAGGAGCAAAAAATACCCATTTACCAAAGATAATCCAGCCAAGTCCAACCGTGAAGAGATCCTATAACAAAAAAAAAATGTAAATACATAGAAAAGTGACAAATTAAAATATCCAATTAGATTTAGAGTATAATGCTTCAAAAAAAAGGACTATTCCCAGATTGCAGGCTATACTTCAAACTAGAGGACTATTGCTAGATTGTAGGCTATTACTGCCGCAAAACCGAATGCAAATGAAGGAGGGACACACTACTTATAAATGCAGAAGCTTAAGGATAATCCCATGTAAATGTCACTTTCTCTGCCTTGTGATTTGCAATAATATTATTACCACTACGGTGACGTAAATAACTAGGGTAAGCTCCAAGAAGGAAGAAGGGGATGATCCTTAGTTTGTGCTAAAAAAATACCCATTTACCAAAGATGATCTAGCCAAGTCCAACTTTAGAAGATCCTATAACCAAAAAAAAAAAATGTGAATACATAGAAAAGTGACAGATTAAAATATCCTATTATTACTAGAGGGAGAAGTCTCGTGTGAAAATATCTTAATGGGTCATTCCAATGTAGGACCATACCACAAAAACAAAAAAAGTACACTAGAAGTCTTAAAATCTCACCTCATATATTCTTTTCACTTCAGTTTGTAGACGATTTCCCGATAAGCTCCAAGTGAGCATCATCCATATCTAACAAAAGCAAGATATTAAATAAAGCATTTTCTCTTTAGGTATAAGAAAGAAGAACAAGATAAAAAGATATATCAATGACTTACTACACTCAAACTTTTTCGCATTCATGATGCACTCTTCAACATTAATTGGCTTGTTAACCACTCGCAACCAATCTTGAGTACAAATCAAAGCTTCCGCCACTCTAGGAGTCAAAGAACTTCGAAAGTTATCAAGAACATGACCAGATGTGCTGAAAGTCGACTCCGAAGCAACGATTGTATCTCGAGCCATCAAAGAAAGGATTTTGAACTTTTGGCCTGCAGGATTCCACCACATCGAATGGTTAAGATCACAACCTTCTTCACGTTCGGCTTTAAGATACTTATCAAGCTTAGATACATTTGCTTCGGATGATATTTGGTCCTCCTCTTCATCATGGCATTTGAACTCCAGCTCCTTGTCCCAGTCGTCGAAACCAAGCTTCTTTTGGTTATCCTCCTCAAGGCTATGAGGATCCTTACTATTACTAGCAGTAGGAGTCAAGGGTTGACAACCCAAATATTTGTCACAAGAACTAAGATAAGATTTATTGTAGCAATGAAACAAGCGTTCCAGGGCAAACCTCACATTATCACAACTCTCATCAACTTTCTCACTATCATCATAGATGAGTTTATAAGAACGCCGCACATAATGCATCTTTTTTCTTGGATCCAATATTACTGCAATCAATACCATCATATTTACTTTTTCAAACTTTCATAATATTTGTCAAATTTTTCCTTCATCTTTACAACCATAGCTTTCACCCTAGGAATCAAAGCTGTCTCTACTTGTTTCAGAGATTTATATAAAGTAGCTATCCCATGAAAATACTCATTTGAAGTGATGTACAAAGTCCCGGATATCTCCTTAGTGGCATCATAAAACTTCTTCAAAAATATGGAAAGAGCTTTGGCATTTTCCCAATCTTCATTTTTAGGATGTTCATCGTCATGCTCAGTTACGAAACAAGGATCATCTTTTCTTCCATCCTTTCAAAAAATTTCTTAGCTTTAAGGCGATGTTCAACATGAGGTAAGTGGAGTTCCATCTGGTAGGGACATCGAGACAAACTAAACCCTTATAAGTGATCCTTGCACTCTCAATACAAGCTTTGAATGTTTCGGCTCTCTTGGGAGAACCCTTCACATAGCTAATTGCGTCTCAAATATATGAAATAGATTCACGTACCTCATTCATGCCATCCCTCACAATCAAGTTTAATATATGAGCTATGCACCTCATGTGTAAATAATCGCCATCTAAGATAACAACTTATCTCTTGATAATTTTTCCTTCAAAAAACCCATGGCTACATCATTCGAACTAGCATTATCCACAGTGATTGTGGACATTTTTTTTCTCTATTCCCCACTTGTAGATGCATTTCTCAATCATTCTCCCAATGTCCTTGCCCTTGTGACTAGTCATTACCACAAATTGATTATCCTTTTGTTCAATTTCCATCCATCATAATAAAATGTGTAGTGAGACATAAATAGCTCAAGTTTTGAGAGGAAGTCTATGTATCAGTTGTAAGTGCAACTCTAGACTTCAACATGCGAAAGTAAGTCTTCAAACTTATTTTTTCACAAAGATACAACTTCATACAATCTCTAGACATTGTAAATCGTGAGATGTGATTGAAGAGGGGTTATAACTCACTGATAAGTCACGGAATCCGATACGCTCAACCAACGAAAAAGGTTGTTCATCCATTATAATCATACGAATAAGCATTTTCTACAACATTTTGATCAAATTTCCATGTCGATAAGACATTAGCACTACCTTCACCAGTATACTAGTAGTAGTATTCCCCATTGTCAGTTGAGCCCTACGTGCGGCAAACAATTTTTGCCTCTTATTTACATTCTGTGGACTCTTACTTCACATTTTCAAGTGCTTCAACATGGTAGAAGTACCGTAGCAATGAGATACCTTGTCTGAATCGAATGCCTTTGTGAGGTCATCTTCTTCACCTTCATGTTCTAATGAGTCCATATCTAGAATATTCGGCATATATTGGATTGTTGCCCTTCCATTGACATGTAATTGACCACATGAATCTAGAAAAACATAGCATTATTGATTATAGTAAAAACTCTAATGAGTCACATTGGCATTCATATTTCGTATCAAACCATAACAAGCCTCATCAAAGCAAGACTTATCATAAGATAAAAAGGCAATGTCTTCTCAAGAGCAGTTGACCTAGG